>NW_020717343.1:49324-65583 GCF_900518725.1 Notechis scutatus
TAATAATAATAATAATAATAATAATAATAATAATAATAATAATAATAGGAGTTGCTTTCTTTCTCCTTTTTCTTTCAGACCTCTTCAAATGCATTCACTTTTGGAGAGCCTTTTTATCAGAGCAAGGACTAGTTGGAAGAATAACCTTTTAAATAAAGGTCACTGTTTCTGCCATAACAAATTTAAAAAAAGAAGGTAATGGTCTGTTTTTTCTTGAAGCCAAACTAGAAATGGCCATGGAAGCAGAGAAACATAGGAATTGATGGAAGGAGGCAGTACTACAGTGGGCCAAATGGAATCCTTCAGGTCACCAAATCCTTCATGTTCTTGTTCCATGCAAATCAAAAAGCAAAATATTGTTCTGCTGTTCTGTTTGATCTGGCTTCAGCCTGTTTCAGATGCCTAATAACACCAAGCTGAAGGCTCTACTATGATGCTCCATAAATGCTCCATAAATGATCAGCAGGCCATCTGGGCATCAGGACAAGAGGTAGTAGTTTTCTGGGTGTAATCTTAGGAATCAAGCATTCCCATGCATTCACACAATCCATAATTTTTAGTACATCTTTTAAAAAAGAATCTGGTTCACATCTGACTTTTATGGAATTCAGCTTTAGACAATACTCAGACTTGTACAACTAAAAGTCTGGCATATTATAGGAATTTCAAAGTCTGTCTTATTTATTTTACTTTCAAGAACAACATCATTTAACCCAGCCATGCCCAGGGGTGGGATTCTACTGGTTCTGTCCAGCTCTGTAGAACCGGTAGCTCTGAAGAGCAGCAGACACAGAACTGGTTCTGTGTCTGCTGCTGTTTGGCCCACCCGCCCGCCCGGGCTCTTACCTGACCTTTATTTCCTGCTTTTTCAATCTCAGCTGCTTTGCGTGGCACAGCTGCGGTTGAAAAAGCAGGAAAATAGTGCTTTTTCAAACACTGCGCACCCACACGCAGCGCTGCTCAGCTGTCCGGGCAGCACAGCTGACGATGCTTTACATGTGCGCGCAAAAGTAAATCACCGAACAGGTAGTTACACCAATCGCTTCCCAACCCTGGCCACACCCCATTAAATGTCAAATATTGTATAGTAAAAGAGCCAGTCTACTGAATGTGATTTCTAGTCCCTCTGTCAGCACAAAGCCAGCTGGGTGACCTTGACAGCCTAAATCTAGGAAGAAAAGGATCATTTAGAAGCCAGATAGAAACAAAAGTATAAAGTATATATTATAATCCTGTCACCACTTCAGAACTCTAAGTGTGTATGATTGATTTAATGTTGGGGTTGTAGATTTATGCTAAAGTATGCTGGAATGAGCATTATATATGTCTTCCTAAGCGTTTTTATTTTGTGTGTTGTGAGGCAAAATTAGCCCCCAGAACAGTCCCATTATTTATTTTGCCTTCTTTGTCTGTCCATTCTTTGAAATAGGTAATGAGAAGATGATTTGCCTTTAAAAAGAAATGTGAAGATAGGTAGCAATTTTCTGGGTGTATAATGAACTGCCTACCTGCAGATGTTAAAGAACAGAAAAAATGCATTAAAAATTTGCTTATCATCAGTTTTTGAACAGCATCTTAAATTTGAAGGGAAGTTTAAACTAAAGTGCATCAACTCTGTACCATTTGAGTTTTGGAAGTGTTTGTGAGATTTCATACTTCACACTCCCAGCTTTCATACTTTGGAGATCAACAGCCAGAGTTTTACTTTGGCTCACCACAAATATTACACTTTGAAAAAGAAAACGCATGCATATTAATGGAACTTGGGATGTTTAAAAACCTTCTTTTTCAACAAGGACAACATCAGGGCTCATTATTGTTGGGCAAGATCAATTCTCTCATGAGGCAGAGTGAGATGATTGCCTTAGGCAGTGAATGCTAGGGACAGCAGGCTTCTTTTTTTTCTTGAATTCCCCAGATGTCTCAATTGGAAGAGAGCTCTGAATGCCTCAGAACTCTAAATTAGCTTGCTTACTCACTGGAAATCATAATCCCATTGTCAAAGAAGTAAGGTTCAAATATAACATTAGACCAATCACTTTCAATATACTTTAGGTGTTGGGGAGGTGACAGCATCCTGTCATTCATTTGGGCAGTGGTATTGGTGGGCAATCCTATTGATAGGCTCTTGCTGAGAATCATAACTAGCAGTCCCTCCTGACTAATTTCCATAATTACATTCCATTCTTACCCATCTTCTTTGCTCTTGCTATCTATCTAAGTGACTTCCTTGTTTAAATCATCTATGGCTGTCAATTGGGAGATAAAGTAATAGCTTCACTTAGCTTGCCAAGTTGCTCTAAGTTATGGTGCAGAGTAATCTAAACCCACATAAAGGATCCACTGCAACAGCAGTAAGAAAGGTGGAAATTTTCTGAGAATATCTTGCGCGACCTGTTGCTCAAAATCTTGTCCAGTCTGCGTGAGTGAAAATGTTGGAAAAATCCATAAGGTGATGAATTTCCATCTTACTGTCTTTCTGATGTTTCTCAGCTATGATATCCAGGCTTAAGAAATGTGGGTTTTCTAAACAAATTACCATTCTATTACTTTTAATTGAATTTAATTAATTGAATTTCTTTGGCTACAAGTTAGGATAATAAGCTTCCCCTTGTTTTTCCTACCTAGAAGTAAATTAGAGGGTGGTAGATTTGGGGTAAATATCCACCTTAGTGAAAATGCAGTATTAGGTTTTGAAATCTGAAATGGACCATGTCAAAGAAGTGACATAGAAGTAACTTAGAAAGCAGGACTTACCTGAATCTTTAACAACATTTTGTGCAAAAATAATCTGTGAAATATTCTGACAAAATCTTTATTGTAACACCCACCAAAAAAACTGCCCAAAAGTGTTGAAATTACATCTTTATTAACAAAAGCTGAGAAATTTGTTAGGATCCAGTCCAATTCCCTTCAGACTCTGATGCTCTTGAAGTAAAGCTTATTATTCTGTTTCTGTTGTTTGGTTGACTGTATGATGACTTGTTATTTTCCACACAGAAAAAAAATAACAAGTTCATGCTACCATGATTACTATAAGACCGGTCATTTTATATAGTATTTTTTTTTTTTTATTGATGCTTTGTAAAACATCACATTACATCTACAGTTCTCCAACTGTGCATCACAGCATCCCAGAGCATCACAACATATTCACAGAGGCTCCACGGGATACTTTTTTACTAAATGAATGGAACTGTTCTGTAACACCCTCTTTGGGAATGCTAGGGATACAATGAAAACATTGATGAAACAGTAAGCAGGCCATGAACTGGGAAAGTTTGGGAAACTGCTTTAAACTCTTATGCCAGGAGTTAAGCCACACTAGTGTTGAAAATGTACTTTGCACGGTCCAATCTGGATTGGTCACTGGGACCAGAGATTTTGTCTTCCAAGCATTCAGACTCATGCAGGAGTCCATCCTCAGGGAACTTCTCTGGGCTGTTTTGTGTGTGGTAGACAGCTCAGAGCACACAGAGAAGTTCCCCGAGGATGGGCTCCAGAATGAGTCCAAAAGCTCAGAAGACAAAACCTATGGTTCTGGTGACCAACTCAGATTGGATCCTGCAGCATTATCCTGGGATATATACATTTGCCTTCATTAGTAAAATATACTTTGCTGAAGGAAAAGTGCAACAAGTAGTATTTTCGTCTGCTCATATTTAATGGCAACCTATATGTTGGAATGGCACTGTCACTGATAACAGACCAGTGTTTGGGTGACAAATTCTTTCCCCAAACATAGACCATAGTCTTGAGTCAAACCAGGCATTTTCTGTAATCTAGGAGCCAAAGGAAATGTATGCAAGTTCTTGTGGACAAAATGCCATGTCCATGCTCAATTTGAATTGAAATTAGGATATAATACTGAGCAACATATTATGAAGGTAACATGCTCTATTAAGGCTGTCCTAAAAAGTACTTGGAAGCTTCTGTTGCTTCAAAATTCAATGGTACATGCAGTACTGGATACAGAATGGTACAATGAAAAACCATTGCTGGCTTCCATAGGCTTCTAGATGCTATTGAAAGTGCTGCTTGTCATCTTTAAAGCCCTACACGGTATAGGAACCAGTTATCTGTAAGATTCCTTGTCCTTGAAGATTTCTGCCTTTCCCACTAGATCTAGCAGGGTGGCTATTTTCCAGGTCCTCTTGATGAAACAATGTCATCTGGAATTCCTAGTATGTGTGATTTGATTGGTATCTGTCTTATGCTGGCTGGGAGTTCTGGGAGCTGAAGTCTACAAGTCTTAAAGTTGCCAAGTTTGGAGACCTCTGGAATAGCCGTTCATGAAGATTCAGGTGCCTCTGACCGTATTGGTCTTCCATAAGATAGCAATAGCATTTAGCAATAGCACTTAGGTTTATGTATCACCCCATAGCGCTTTACAGTACTCTCTAGGTGGTTTACAGTATAGAAGTATTATTTGCCCCCAACAATCTGGGTCCTCATTTTTTTGAGCTTGTAAGGATGGAAGCTGAGTCAAATTTGTGTCCTGTCAGGATCGAACACCATGCTGTGGGCAGAGGGTTTTTTTCTCCAATACTTCATTTTAACCATTTCACCACCAGGGCTGAAGATCATGAAGTTCATGAAGACCTAGCTTTTCTCCCAAGCAGTGAAACCAATAAGTTAATGGTGCTTTTCTGTTGTGTTTAGATTTTTTACAGTGTCTGATTTCTATTTCAAGACCATTCAAGCCTACAACTGCTATATGTTGGGGCTACACGCAGGAGTGGGATTCTACCAGTTTGCACCTATTCGCTAGAACCGGTTGTTAACATTCTAAGCAGTTCGGAGAACCAATTGTTAGAAGAAATTACTGGCCTAATCCTGTAAGGAAGGCAGGAAGGAAACATTCTGGTGTTGCTTACAGAAACTGCCTCTCTGTTAACCCTTATTACATTCTTGGCAGGACTAGACTTCCTGTCTCAGGAACTTCTCTGGAGTTTTTTCCCCCCTCTTTTGCTGGTACTTGACCATTCAAATTTACAATGGCACTGAAAAAAAATGACTTATGATCATTTCTCACACTTACGACTGTTGCAGCATCCCCACAGTCATGAGAGGCCAGGCGAGGAGATGCGTGCCTCGATGTGAGTGATATTGAGTTGGCCACGCCCAGCCAATAACATGCCCACCAAGCCATGCCCACCAACTAAGCCACACCCACAGAACTGGTTGTTAAAAAATTTGAATCCCACCCCTGGCTACACGTTCCACAAAAATTACCTATGCAATGTTGTGTGTGTGTGTGTGTGCAAAAAATTACAGGATCTCCTGCCAATCATTTTCATTAAACAGCCCAAGTTCCAATCTTAGAAAAAGAAAAACATTGCATTTTCCCTGCTTTGTGCATATTCATTCTATGTGTTTCTATTATGCTCCTGATATCATATTTCTATTATATTCTCATTCAGTTTTTTTAAGTAGAGGGAAAGAAGGAGAAAGAAAAATATTCACACAGATAGGCACAAAAGGAAAATAAAAAAATAAAAAAATGAGTAAACAGAGAACTTGCAAGGATAATAAATTTTAGGTTAAATGTTCAGTATTTATTTAATTTTAAGTAACTGAATATATTAGATTGCTTTAAAAACTGAAAATATATTTAAAATCCAAGTAGCATATGAATATCAATAGTTAACATACCAGGAGTATAAATTCACAACTTGTGTTTAAGAATTAAAGTAATTTGTTTCCAAGCAGCTAAAGAATTTATGTAAGAGAAATCCAAATTTTGGATGTGGTACAAGTCCACATATAGAATAAAATCTGAAAAATGTTTCCAAGTTGAATTAAATTGTTTGTCAGCTTTATTTTTGAAATAATAAAGTTATTTTGGACATCTAGGCATGCTCCCAAAGCTTAATTATCCATTCTTTTGCAGAATAAACTATGCACACTTTCCAGTTGCAAATGTATATTTTTTTTTCATAATTACTAATTCACATAGCTTTGTGAGACTGTAAAGCTTTAGTAATTAATAAAAATGTTTAGTAATATTGAATACAAATGTTAAATATATATTATTATATATTTAATAAACATATTTATATTTAATCAAAATGTTTACATTATGTTGTCATACTATCTTTAAAAATGACCAATTCAGTAAGAAATTATTAGTTAAAGAAAGAATATAAAACCATATTCATGCTTTTCTGTCTTCAAAACAGTCCACATATATTATCAAGGACTTCTATGGCATCTCTATATCACAGGTTACTATTATTGCCTACATTTTGCAGATTTGGGAGAAGGAGAGCTGAAAGATAATCATTTGCCTAGGGCTACCAGATTCAGTCATGGTGAATGTGATCATTCTTCCCTCCTGTTCTTATTTCATCAGGATTTTCTGGTTCAGAACTCAGCCTCTGGCCACAATAGCGTACTAGTTTTCTGTGAGCTACTCCATGATGATAGAGTCCATCTCCATTTTTATATGGGTTTTCAGCAATTAATGAGAAGCTGCCAAGAATAAGAAAATTGCAACATCTTTTATCTCAGTTATCTCAAATAAATGTTTAGTAAAAAAACCAAAAGTTTATTATTTATGAATGATGATAGAGTGATATAGGAGAATATTTGTAGCTCAGGGTAGAAACGAGGGGTCCTTGTACTCTCTGAGCCTGGTTGTTTTCTTGCAGATGTTTCATTACCCAAACTAGGTAACATCATCCATGCTAGTCACTAGCACGGATGATGTTACCTAGTTTGGGTACTGATGGGATAGGATGGTGAGTCTGGACAGCATTTTGTTCTTTCTATAGTATCAATTTGAGATCTATCAGAATCTATATACAATGAGTTATTTATACTATCCCTTAATTTCCTTTCATTTTTAAAGATTTTTGAATCGCTAAGTCTGTATCGGAGTCTTTAGTATTTTTTTACAGAACCAAGAAAACAAACAACATACCACAGAATAAATTCATACAGAATTATAATTTGAGTTACAAATGATCAGGCTTAGGTTATCATATTTTGGATATATTATGGAAAAATAGAGCTGTTGTATGAAGTCTACAGGGGTGTAGAAGAGGGGTGTCAAACTCAAGACAGATGCTTAGATGTGGCCCATGGAGCTTCTCTGGAAACAGCAAAGGACCAGCCAGTGGTGCCTTTGTCAGCAAAAATGGAGCTAGGGAGACCTCCCTGAGCTCCATTTTCACTAGCAGAGGGCTGCAGGAGGCCATCATGTCTCTCCAACCCCACCTGGGCCACCACAGGTGCCCCTGACAAAGAAATGTTGAGCTGGCCACACCCACTTTGGTCACACCCATCCTGCCCCCCCCAAGGTCAAACACAACCCTAATGTCACCGTCAATGAAATTGAGCTTGACACCTTTGGTGTAGAAGATAGAATGAAAGATAACTAGCAGGAAATTGAATGAATGCAGTAATTGTGGCAATGGGTATACTATGGAAAAACCTTAAGAGCCAGGTTAGGGACAGATCAACTTGGAGATTATCTATGTGGTTTCTAAAAGTTAATCCTTATTTAATGGCTCATAATTAATAAAGGGATTCCCCCAAATATATCCTAAACTAATTTGATTATATTAAATCTTTTAAGTCAAGAGCAGAATTTCCCAAAAAGTATTTAATTCATGCAAAATAAGATTAAGACTCTACAAATTTCATTGGTCATATCAATATTCAATTAATATCCTTTAATTTTATTAGATGATTCAGACGATTCAGATGATTCAGACAGAAGTCTCAAATTCACTGTGGATTTTATTTATGCAACATTTCTGTCACAATCATAACACAATACAGCTTTCAATACTTCATTTCAGACATGAAGTTGAAGCTCAAGAGATGCAAATAATTACAATAACAAGAGATGATTGAATTAAATTGGGATGTATAATAATGTATTATTCACCTTGGTATTAACATGTTAGAACATATTCTATTACTACTTTGCATATTCATTCACACTTGTGTGATCAGCATTAAAAAAGGTAACTTTTTCACATCAGTGAAATATACAGTATATTTATGCTAAATAAATAAATATTCTTCTCTGTATTTTTGTAATTTGTGAATATTGCATATGCCAGTGACTGTATTATTATTGTCTTCAAAATCTCTGCCCAAGAACATAAATTTTCATGCAATTGCAATATTCATTGTACTTATCAAACTTCAAGATTCAAAAATAAAATGGGTTGGAATGAACAGAAGTTAAATGCAAAGAAAACTCAAATGATCCAGGATATAATCAGGATAACAAAAACTGCATAATCAACTGCATAATCATATAGGATACAGGAGTTGGTATCCAGTATCTTCCAAAAAGTCAAAATGAAATGGAGGAAAGGATCCAATGGTATGTTCTGTATTAAGAATCATCATATCTAGGACTAAAATAATATAAAAATCTAGGATAGCCACGACAATTTGGTTAATGACAATGTCCTTTATGCAATCAATTGTTGTAAACCAGGATGTCAAACTCAAGGCCCACAAACCAGATCCAGCCTGTGATGTGGTTGGATCTGGCCTGCGGGGCAATTCCAGTCTACTTGTGTCGCTTTGGCCTGGACTACTTGCATTGTTTCTGTTGTGTTTCGCTGGCAACCTGTGTAGAAGGCAATGGAATTGGACAGTGGGGGAAGAACTGGGACCAGTCAGGGAGTCTGGAGAGGACTCAGACAAGGGTCCTGCATCCAACACAGAGATGGGGCCAGGACCATATGGGAGTGGGGTGCTGTCTCCAGAGCCTCCAGAGTCTGGCAGCAGCAAGGCAGAGGACCCAGGGGAGCCTGTTCCCAGTGCGCATGTGTGTAGAGCTGCTAGAAGGCGAGAGCATCTGAAAAAAAAGGGGTGACTCAGGAGTAAGGCTGAGAGGTGATTGCCCCTCCCATAAGGTATAAACGACAGGCCAAGACAAAACCTTTACAAGAAGCAAAGTCATTTGTTTGATTCAGATTCATTCTTGAAGCACTTTGTACTTCGGTTGGTTTTTGTTCTAGTTTATTTGACATTCCTATTATTGGCAGCACTTCACAGGAAAGAAAGGTGGGTGCTTATTTCGAGGGACTGTTTGAGATTCATTACCATCTGGGAATGAAAATAATTCCCTTCATTGCAATAAAACAAGACTTGTTTTTAAAATAAGCATGTGCGTAATTATGGTCTCAGAAGCCTTGGTCAGAACAGCTTTGGCCCAGTCTACCCAATGC
Organism: Notechis scutatus; assembly: GCF_900518725.1. Next base: position 58,525 of record NW_020717343.1, read on the forward strand.
AGAGAGGAAAGATTAGGCCAGTGTGGCTTCGGCCAGGTCTACTCAATGCAAAGAAGAAACATTCCAGCAGTTTGGGGAGTGGCGTCAAGCTGGCCATGCCCATCTAGTCGGCCACAGCCACCCAGTCAGCCACAACCCCCCCTCCCCCGAGGTCAACCACAGCCTTGATGTGGCCCTCAATGAAATTGAGTTTGACCACCCCTGTGGTAAACTAAGGAACATGTTAATGGCTTGGGTTTTAATGGTGGGAATTGTTTCTTAAGATCTGAATATGCAAGCATATTAGAACTGGACCTCAATTAGTGCTTTATTTCCTCTTCAAAAATAAGCACAAGGAGCTTGATATTAAACTGGGACTTTACCAAGAGTTATTCCCTGCTTTCACTTTCAATTCTAGTTCAGGTTGAGAGACAGGGACAGTTTAAGGAATTTGGATGTCCTGTGAAACATTAGATTTAGAGCTTCTCCTATGCAACCATTGGTTCAGAGACTCCCTTTAAAATAATTATTGTAAAACATATATCCAAAGAATCTGAGCTAAAAATTAAATATGCATTGTTCTAAATACATATACATATTGTTAAATATGTATGTTGAGGGGAAAATAGCATGGGCTTTGTTATTTGTTAATTAACATAGTTACCTTGTATTTTAATTTGATTTATTTTCTCTCTTTTAAAATGATGTTCAGATTTATTAGCTTTTAACATTCCTAAATTGATAAACAAGCTGGAGATTACCTCCAGATAAGAAAACTTTGTTATTACAACTTGTGGCCTGGCTTATCTCTTTCATGAACTCTAAAAAAAACCTATTTCCTTACAAGTATGTCCCTTCTGACATCAGACCACATTTTAATGAAGATGTATGATATTGTGGGATACAAATATGTAACATGTTTGACCACATGTAACTGATTTCCTATGCTGGGGGTCAGCAACATGCAGCTCTGGAGCTGCATGTGGTTCTTTGGACCCTCTCCTGCGGCTCCCTGTCAGAAGATCCCACCACTGGCTGGCCCTGTCCCTCGCCTTCCCCTCCCACTCACTCTTTGCCTGCCCTGAGAAGAGAAGGGAAATGGCGGCAGATGGAGTCTCATTCTGTATTCTAGGGTGGGAGCGAAGCACTTGCTTCTTTTTCCGCCCCTCGTTGGTGCTGTATTCACCTCCGCCACGGCTTGTGCTCATTCCTCAGCCAACCTGGATTTACAAACATTCACCAAGAAAAAAAAAAAAGAAGTTTCTCACACTCTCAGAAAGCCCTGCGCGCTCTACTTGGGGCTCTTCGCTATCCTTTTGTGTTCCTTCCTTTTGGATCTGGGCTACCTGAGGGACAAGCAGAAGCCATGGTGGAGACTTCCCATATCCCTCTCCTCCTCCTTTTGTTCTTCAGCCAGCCCAAATTTCCAAAAGGAAGAAGGAAAGGGGGACAGCAAAGAGCCCCAAGGAAAGCATGCAGAGGAAAGACACACAGGGAGAGATTCAGCTGAATTCAGCTCTGTCTGCTCCCCTCTCTCTATCTTTGCCCAGTTTTGAAGGATTCAGCAGCGATCTAAGGCAGCAACCTTGTAGCACTGTGAGGTAACAGCCTGACTGTCACTCCTTTTGGAATGGAAGGTTTAGGAAAGAACGTGGCCAAATTTCCTTACAGTTATTCCCTGGGTGTGGGAGTTGGGAAGGGGGGTGGGGAGTGGGGGAGAAGGAGGGAGGAAGAAAGGCATAGAGAGAGAAAGAGAAAGTTAGAGGAGAGAGAGAGAGAGAATGAGAGGGAGAGAGAAAGAAAAGGAGATGAGAAGGAGGAAAGGAGGGAGAGGGAGATAGAGGGAGAAAGATAGAGATGGGAGAGAGAGAGAGAGAGAGAGAGAGAGAGAGAGAGAGCGAGAGAGAGCAATCTGTTCCTCATAGAAAACACAGAAAACCACAAAACCTGGCGGTCATGTGACTCAATGGGAGTGACATTGAGTTGCCACACCCACCCATGTCTTGGGGCTCCCGGTGTTTTGTTTTCTGTGGGAAACAGGTCCAAATGGCTCTTTGAGTGTTTAAGGTTGCAGACCTCTGTCCTATGCAAAGGAGAGGTTACTTTTATTCTGTTCAATCAATGTTCCTCTTTCATTTTCTTTTTTGTGTTAACTATAAAAGAAGGGAAACATGAGGCTCAAGTTCTCTCTCCCTTTTTCATAGAGATACTCCACTTCGTCAGGGTACCCTAATTAACTGTTTTTAAATGATCTCAGTTGCTTATTGGAAAGAGAAACTGAGGCAGAACCTAGAGCCAGATTTGGCTTTCAATGTAGAGAAAATAATTAATGCTTAGGGACAAGTGGGATTAACATCTTGGTCATTAAGTGAAGAAGTCACTATGTTGATTAACAACTTACTTCAGTTTTCCATTGCTTTACAGACCCACAAAGTTTATAAAGGCAAGGATTGGTTGTAAAATTAGTGGGTTTTTTCATAACTGGATAGTGTTGCTCAAGTTGGTGTCATCTCTGCTTAACAAAGCAGTTCAGCTCCATACCAATAAATATAAGGTACTACACACTGTTCTATGTGCTAAATAACTATTATTAACAATTAAAATGGCTGTCCCAATACTCACAGTGATGATCATACAAACATTTTCTGCCAACAGTGTCTTGCAGAGAAATTTGCAGGAAGCACAGAACAAACAATAGCACACTTTGATATATTGACACACTGGACAATTCTTGCTCTCGTGGGAAGTCTTTTAAAATCAAATGGGGTTTGGGGTCTACTCTGATATATTTATGAATGTTCTTTATAAAAGAATGTAATTTTAGTCTAATCATTCGGAAGGAGAGACTAACTTTTAAAAAATTCATTGGATATTAGTAGCAGATCTAAGCAAATTATAAATCATGCATTTGCAGACTATCAGAGTATGATTATAGAAACAAACCAATTCAAACAAGTGAAAATCAATTCAGCCCAAGCCATTTCATTTGCAATTCAAGGAGGCAAAATGTACAAGAAGCCATAGAGTTCCTACTGTATTGGTTATATGGACATAAACTACATAGATGTTTATGGGCAGAGCTATGCATAAACTCCATCTGAACTCTTCCCCCAAATCTCATAAACTGCAACATTATAGATACTTGTTAATATGAATTGCCTTTTGAGATAGTTATTAAAGTCCAAATATGCAGATGTTCAGTTTAGGTGCCATAAGCAGTCACAGCAAGAAAAAAAATATGCAGTTATACTTCATCGTACCCTGATTGTAGCTGCTTTGTTTTTCTTAACCTGAAGATTTCCTTTTCTATTTATGTATGCAAATGTATATCACTATTTTGTTTGGTGTGTATGAGAGAGAGAGTGTTTACATGCATATTCTTTAGTCATACAGAATATATACATAAACACTAATTTGCTCTATATCATCACACTGCATTTATTATGGATAATCCTTAGTTTTAATGGTAACTGTAAATCATGACCCCTATTTTGCTTTTCAAAGCTACATTTAACATTGTATTGTGAATGCCTTTGTGCTTAATCTGACTGTACCATTTAAACAAAGGTAGGACACAAGATTCTGATGGATCAATCCAAAGAACTAATTACAATAACTACAATTTATTTGTCACAGTGGCAAACAAGATAAATTTAAGTAAGTTCACAGGCATAACACGTATCTGTGGTTATTTCTTAGTGATGGGAAACATGCTGCCTTTGAATCTGGAGGTATTTTTGTCATCGTGGTAACATTAATACAGATTTTGATTGCAAGAGATATAAATTGATAGACAGACAACAACACACACAGTTTTAATACTACTGCAATTCCTAGTCATGTGCTTCAAGTACATACATTGTTAAATTAAAATAAACACAAACTCTCTACCTAGTCCTAGACATAATAACAAATATTGTTGAATACATTAGATTACTGTTCTACAAGAATTGGATTTATTGAAGTATGGAATGAAATGTTCTGTTTTTAACAGAAATGTTTGAAAGCTTTTTCTACAGTAAAGTATAAGGCAAAAATACGTGTTCTTGAGAATAAAGCAAGGATTAGCAGAGCAGAGTAGAACAGATTGAAACAATTATTTTGTGAGTAGGAGCATTAGGGGGGAAAAAGTTCCCATTTTATTTGTGATGCTTATCAGAAGAATATTTTAAACTGAAGAGACTATGGATCATTATCAAGAAAACAAAAGAAACAGCAAAATAATACAATATCAATAATGAGACAGAATTCTGAAAATTCATCACACACCTCAGTTCTCTTTTAGAAAGAGGAAAATTCTATGTTTTGGAAGGAAAACAAAGATTAGCTCAAATGAATCTCCAGAGAAGAAAACCTAATCCCACGTCTTCATAATTGTCAATATAAATTTAGCTACCCTAAAGTTTAACAGAACGTTCCAATATTTTTATCACGTGTGGTCTGTAATGTATATCACAACCCATGCTACTGGTGCTATGTCATCCTATATATGCCATTCCACATCTCACCCTTCACCAGCTAGAATTGTAGCTGCATGTTATAATCTGGTGAAGTTATAACACTTAATCATAAGAGTGTTTCTAAGGCTGTGGAAACTGTCTGGAAACAAACAAATGACAAAATTTCTAATCTTACCCAGTCTTAATTTAGCTCTAGAAAAGAGGTGGACAAAAATGCGAAATCCAGTTTAAACATATGGCTCAGAGTGTGAACAACCATAATTGAACAACCATATTATTATTAGTAGTAATAATAACAATAAATTAATTAATTAAAGATTAAGTCAGTCCACTGTTGAATGTCCTGCCAATACAAAGCAACTTGAATTCCTGAACAAATTCCTGAAGATAGAGAAAAGTACTTATCAGACAAACAAAAGTAAAGTGAAATTTGATGTAGGTAGTTTATGGCAAAATGATCAGGCTCCAAATGTCACATTCTTTCAGAGCCCATTAGAGTTCTGATAAGTACTCAGATGATAAAGCTTCAATTGCCCTCAGTTGGGAAAGGCCTCAAAATTGTATTTGCTATGCTTTTCCAGTGTGAGGATGAAACCCACCTATTGATGAAAGCTCAGAATCAGAAGCTTTCAAATTTTCTCAAATTTGTCAGCTACTCAAGGGTCTTAGTCTTAAGAAATATGACATTGTATTTCTAGTACTAGGGACAAGTACAAATAAATCTAAGGAATCACCTGGCTCTTCATCTTTGACCTGGTTAAGTTCTCAACTGAGCAAAAATAGAAAGGTGCTGGAATAAGAGTTTTCATATTGAGTGTTGCCTTTATATCATAACCCTCAAATTCTTGGACCAATTTGTTATGTATAGTTTTATAGTTCAGACTTCTGAAATGTACAAGCCTGTTTAATAACCTATAGTGTAAAAATCCCAATAAAATTGGCACTGTTTCAGAAATACTTCATATTTCCTAGGGTAAGATTTGGCTGACAGTCAAGGCAAGGTTAGGCAATAATCTTTATTGCAAAGATGAATGAAGCCAAATGAAACAACTGATTATTAGGGAGCAATAGTCCTTTTAAACTTCATTGCTTTTTCTTACTGCCCTAAATTAATGGATTCTTTGCTAAGCACTCAGCAGCCTTGAAGCTGAGCAGTTATTAAATGCTTATATAACTGCTATCTCTGACTTGCTGGCTCTCACTTTAACTTTCACATTAGGGTCCTGTAAGGCAACACTCCATTTTATTTTATTTTCTTATTTCCTGCTTATAATCATCCTTAGATGACTCATGAAGTGAAGATATCCTCTTCATTATAAGGGTTATTTGGTCCCTAGCTGTGAGGTTGCTTCACTAATACTCTTTAGATAATAATCTTTTTTTTTTTTTGTATTTTTGAGAAAATACAATTTGATAGAATTAAAATTTGGGACTAAATATTTAATAGGTCTTGCTTTTTAGGTAACTGCTTCTTTTTCCTTATTCTTTTCAGACTTTTGTAATTTATTGGTATCTGATTGATTTATAAATTTTGAAGTTTAATTGTTGTGAATTGATTGTTATGTTTCAACATCAATATCAAGATCACCACTATAGGTCTTCTAACTTCAAAAAAACATATATGTGGCCTTTGGTCACATTTTGAAGGAATCCCCTAAGGCATAAGGCATTGACAGGATTAGAGCAGAGAAACCCATCAATCACCCATTTAGGGATGGGATTAACCTCTACCCTTCAGGAAGGACAAGATTACAAACATTTTCATTATAAAGAGTATTAAATAACACTTCTGTGATAAGCTGATACTTCCTAGAGTTCTCCAAGACCTTTTATAGCTGCTGCAGTGTTCCTACTTCTTGTTTCTTCCTGGAGTAAAAGATACAGGAGGGGACAATGATGTAGCTTTATCAGGCCGTGAATTTAATGCATGTATGGTCCAGCCAGCTGTATTGCTTCTGCTGTGAAGCACCCAACTTAGAACATGAGAACATAGAATAATAGATTTGGAAGGGTTAATGGCTTTTGGCAGCATGCCCAGGCTTTCAATTAGCATGAGCAGCTGCTCTTAGTTTCTCTCTCAGCTGCTGCATTTGCTTTGGGGTTGACTTTTTTAAAAAAGGGGAATGGTTGTTTTAAGTTTTCTGCATTGCTTTAGTGGTTCCTGGCACTGTCCTTTTGGGGTGTACTTCCCTCACTCTTTTTGAAAGCCTCTAGTGATGGAGTACCCACAACTTCGGAAGACAAGCTATTCCATTGGTTGATTAGTCTCACCCTTAGGAAATTTCTCCTTAGTCCTAGGTTGCTTCTCTCTTTGATCAGTTAGTTTCCATCCATTGTTTCTTGTTGTGCCTTTTGGTGTTTTGGAAAATAGATTGACTCTGCCTTACGGCACTTTTCTAATTAACAATACTCTGAATTGAGCTGAGAGTGAATGGCCCAATAGTCCCCCAGGTGGCCTTCATGGCCAAGCTGAGACTTGAACTCATGGTCTCCTGCTTTCTGTCTCAGTGCCTCAACCACTAGCTCTCTTTAGTTAGTACTGGAGTTTTACTTCCTGATCCATAAGAATAGAATAGAATAGAATAGAATAGAATAGAATAGAATAGAATAGAATAGAATA
>NW_020717343.1:78471-101620 GCF_900518725.1 Notechis scutatus
ATTTTCTTCTTCTCATTTCCCCTTGTGTACATGAAATTTGTTCCATAATGAAAAATGCATGTAGAATTTTATCCTTATGTGCTATAAATGTTTCTGCACCTAGAATATAGCTATATTGTTTTTATTTTCCCAAACTCCCTATTTCTGGTATTTTTTTGTTTTGTTTTCATAACTACTTTCAGGTTGATTTGTTTTATCATTTATCTTCTGACTATGCTGTCAGCAGGGAAAATGGAAAGGAGTGAGTTTTAAGAGGAAAACATTATGAAAATGTGTTAAAAACAGAGCTTATGGAGGTACTAGGTGTACCGTTTTTAATTCTCTCCTCTAGGCTATATCATGAGGTGAGTTGCACACTGTATTTATAGCAATACATTTCTTTCTGATGGAGGAAAAGGTGAATAAACAAATACCCTCTACTAGTTGCTAGTACCACTCAAAAAACAGTGAGCTACTAAATATCTGAGGAACTTTAAAACAAACATTTTATTGCAATGGTGTGCAAAGGGAGAAAAAGAAAGCAAGAGAAACAGTAGGATAGAATAAATTAAAATAAGTTAGAGGCCACTGAGGCACTGTTAGGTTTTGTTTAATTTAAACAAAATATGAAATTGTTACGGAAAGATTCTGATATGATGAGTACCATCTGCTGCTATTTTGTTATATAATCATTTGCATAAAATCTATTAAGTCTGTGTACTGCATGCTTCACTCTTTTAATAACCTACAGTTATGTGTAACATGCACTACATGCTAACAAAATGGAACAGTGAGATAGTCCTAACTAAAACTACATCCAGGAAGAATGTAAAGGGATTATTGTAACTGAGATTTTCTTGGCTTGCAGCCGATAAAAGAATTTAACTACCTTTTCACTGAGAACAGTGTTGGTTTTCATACATACAATTATTCCTCAGTAACTCAACTGTATTAGTTAGTGTAGACACGACTGGGAATAAGACAGCTGAAAAAATCGTATTAAATCAATCAGTTAATTAATAGGAAAACTATCCATTCATTCATCAATGGAAAATGTGCCTTTTGGGGTTTTGCCATTTTAAAGAAATCTGTTGAAGACTAGACCTTTGACATTGGATATGAGCATATTTTACTCCTCCACTGTGCTTTGATTACATGTAATTATTTCCCCAGGACAGCTTTTTTCCTTCTTGTTCTGAAAAAGCATAAATGCTTGGTTCTTTGCCAGTTAAACTGTAGTTCAAACTAAAAGCATCATGTTTTTTTTTTTTTTACTCTGTTGCTGTGGACACTGTTTTTAGCTATAGATTTTTGAAACTGGAATTATGGTTTGGTGTAAAAATAATTTGAAAAAAAAAAAAGATTTCTAAGACAGTTGTTACCAGGACTTCTGCAAGAAAGAAAACAATTATTGGATGTATTCACATCAGCACTATATAGGGTTCCTTTGAATCTTACCAATTGTACAACAACATGTTTTCTGCATTGAGTTTTTGATGAGCTGTTTTACCTTCAAAAATTATGATCTTTTATTTCTGACAAGTAAAGTACACAACATTTTTTTTGTTTTGTTTTTTTGCAGAATGTCTTAACGTGGGGTATAATATATTTGCCTGATTCAAAAGGAAATATTCAAAATATCCTGATATGTTAGAAGACACAAAACTAGTGTGGTGTAGTGGTAAAGATTAAGGTTTAGGAGCAGTGAGATCCAGGTTCTGGTTCAGCAACAGATGCTCAGTGGGTGACTCTATGTAATTGTATGTGAGAACAACCTTTGAAGAGGTGGACGGGAGAAGAGAAGAGATGCTGCTCAGGAATAATAAGATAAAAGAGGAAGAAGCCCAGAAAAGGCTAGAAGAGGAAGAAACTAAAAGATGAAGAGACTCTCTTCCTCTAGAACAGGCCTGTTCAAACTGTGGGCTGGATGCGTGACATGCAGACCATGCCCAACCTGGCTTCACAAAGGCAAAAAAAATATATTGATACATCATGATGCGTCACATGATTTGATTGAGTTTGACACCCGTGCTCTATTCAGGTAGTAAAAAGAGACAGAAGGAGATTTGTACTTTCAGACTTGTATGATTCTATTCCTGTAGTCTTATAATAATATAAAATTAGACCATTCTGTCATTATTTTTTGGTTGTTCTACTTGGGAGGCTTACATTTTGGGCCAATCACTGCACTTTCAGTTCAGCCAACCTTGCCATGTAGACCAGCCAAAGCTCCTGGTATATATGCTCCTGATCGAAAGGCAGAATCACACTGTAATCTCACAGGCAGCAGCTTGAGAAATAGAAAGACCTCGGGGAGCTGGCATTTACTAGAAGATGTTGGGCTAAAATTAGTGAAAACATTTTTGCCTGTTGCTGACTCTCAAATTGCTGTTTTTCTTAAACAGAAAAAAAAAAAAAAAAGAAATGTCAATGCTGTGGAAGCATGCAAACACACACACGCGCACACACACACTTCATGGGTTAGTAATTCTAGCAGCTCCTGAAAATATAAAAATTGGCATGTCCAAAATGTGTAGAATATCCTTTATTAGCCGACAAGGAATTTTAGTCACCATATAAAAGACAATGGAACACCTCTGTGGGTTTCAGTGGTCTTTGACAGCTTTTACTGGATTGTGCCTCTATTACTGCTACCCTGATGCTGATTTCCATCTAAATGTTATTTATTTCAGATAAATCATAGCTGAAGTAGACAACTACTACATTGCAAGTTATTCTTTCAACTATTTTTGAGAATTGATCATTTCTGCATTCTTTATTCCCTTTGTTGTCCTTTTTATGGTTCATTTTGTTAGCAATTTCTTAGGTTTTAACAAACTCTGCTTTATGAAAATCAGCAAACATCAGCAAACATCTGATAATATAGTCCCAGTTGCTTGAAGACATAGTAAATATCACTCACTGTTTTGAAAGTTGTCCCATTCCTAGTCATGCAAAACACAAAGAGGAAGAAGAGAGCAAAAGAACACATGTCTAAATCATATACTGTTTTAAATTATGATTTATTATATTTGGTTTCATTGGAATTGATCACCTATGTCATGCATGTACATGAGTGTACATATATGGACAGCACATCTGGAAACATAAAGAGATAAATTATATGGAAATGTATGTAGGAAAAAAAATGAGCTACATTTATTTCCCATTTTTTAATGATTGTCTTATTTGAAAGAATGGTCTCCTATCCCATAATTTCATTTTAAATGCAGTAAAATAATATTGTGTGCATTTAACGATTTGCGACTGGACAATGTCCATGCTGTGGTCAATATTTCTCAGAAATCAAAAACAGATTAGAAACAGCTTAATGGAACACAATTCTGGGACAAAGAGTTTTTTGCTGATGTCAGTGTATTCCCACTATAATTCCAGAAAGTGTGAATTTATAATTAGAAGCAAAGAACTTGAGGAGTGAATATTTCAGTTTAAATTAAATGGCTCAAAGGTGTTAAATTTGATGTCTTGGGGGTGGGTGGGTTGCAATCTTTCTCTCTTGGAATATTTTGCTAATTAGCAAATATTTTCTTAAGGAGAAAATGAATTTTTATGCTAGCACTCTCAACCTGATTAAATAATGGGGAAGGTGTTTATGTTTGTTTGTTTTTTTTGTTTTAATCATTTTGTTGCCACCAGGAAAAGGTTTCTTATTCTCAGAGGAACTGTTTGATTTCAGCTCTGGGGCGAGTGAGAAAATGCCATTCCATCCTCTCTGCAGATGTTCAGCAGATCCCAAGAGACTGTCTCAAAGAGGAAAATGTGAGGAATAAATCTGGCAGCTCCATTATAGAGCAAATAATCTGGACTGAAGAACTCCGTATAAAACAAGGATTTGCCGAATTGCTTTTTTTGGCTTTATAACATGCTAAGTTCACATTATGAAATGAAGGTGAATATAGGTGTTGCAGGATCCAATCTGGTTTTGTCGTCAGAGCTTTCAGACTCAGTGTTGGAGCCCATCTTCAGGAAACTTCTCTCTAGCAGAATATGTGCTGTTCTGTGTTTGGTTCTTATATGATGCCTGTCGTATGTGGCTTTTTAGATGTTGATTGAGTGTTGATGGATGACTATTATGTTGTTGCTGTCGTTTGCTTGTGCTGCCAAGTCCTTGCCTCCTAAATATTTGATAAGCTAGTAGTAAATCAGCACTCCTGTTGACTGACAAGGGGTCCACTTCCCAGACTTTAATCATTTCCCTAGCTGTTTGTGTGCCTGCCCATCCAACAATCTTAGTAGCTGCAAAATTGAATGTATGTCCTTGTTCATTGCAGCGTGAGGCTATCAATAAGTTCAGGTCCCCTCATCTGACTGCTTGCTTGTGTTCTTGTAATCTGGTGGTCCTACATAGTCACAGGGGCAATTAATGATCTGATAGATTACACTGTAAGAATCCCTCACTTCTAGCAATTCACTTAAAAAGGAGGGTGTTGAGCACAAAGAATCAGTACCATTCATAAGGTTGCAGCATAGAAGATCTATCCAAGCCTATACACAAGATATAACTATATAATTGGTTAACTAAGGTTCAACACTAAATTGGTGCCAGTTAAAGGTCAATGAAATTCAGGAAGGGCTGGACTTGGAGTCCTTGTGAGAATGCTAAACTCATGACATATTTAACTCTACCGTTCAACTCTGTCTGCTCTTCTCCTATAGGGAGAGAAGTCTGAGGCACCAGAATGTTCATCTTGACATATGTTCTTCATTACCAGCTCAGTACACATCTCAGTAGCGCCAGGGTGTGAAGGAATGACAAGCTATTTATTTATTTATTTATTTATTTATTTATTTATTTATTTATTTATTTATTTATTTATTTATTTATTTATTTATTTATTTATTTATTGAATTTATATAGCTGTGCATTAATATCTTACAAAATCAATTATATAATTATTCATGGGAAATCCAGAGACATCCAACTACATGAAATTTAATTTCCACACTCTTTAGATAAGGTGAGAAATTCACCCATCATCATAGATCTTTGAGTATTCCTACCTGAATAGCTTATTTGACAATTTGCTGCCTGTAAACAACTGGGTGCCATACTACTTTCACCCTCTTGATAGAATCTTTGAGTTGCTATCGTAATACTTACTGTACTCCTGAACTTGGCCTACACTTCCTCTGTATGAGCTAAGTGGGTGACTGATTCTTGTATGAATGTACCATTGAAAAGGTTCAAAGCCTCCATATTTTGTCTTTGCATTCAGCACGGAACTTACTACAAAGGTTGCAAGTTGTGTCTTTGGCTTTCTCACACGAGCATGAATGAGCCAGTAGCCTTTTGGTACTGTAGCCAAGCAGGATTCACAGACACAAGATCTCTATTCTGTCCTTTGCTTTGTATCAATCGGATGGAACCAAGCCAGTCCAATCTTGACACTTCTTGAATAAAAGAATCCTTTCACACTTGATAGCAGGAAATGGCAGTACAGAATAGGGCTGGAATGATTAAGCAAGCAGGAAAAAAAGTAGGCAACAATCCCTTCAAATTTCTTAAGTAAATTAAATAACTATATCTTTGGAAATCCTTCTGTAAAATATACAGTATTGAATCACATATTTGGGACCCATCCAAATATCACTTTGCAGGGTGTTAAATGCAGCAGCGCTGCTTTGGGGGAGAAAATTTCCAAAATATGTATTTCAGTAGCTACATGAGATGAACCTTCCCATCTAACTATTTGCAAATGGAGAGGTGCAACCACTGTTCAGAATAATATTTGGTATTTAATATTTAATAACATTTATTCTCCAAACAGAAAGTCTTCCAAAGTGTACCTGATAAACAAATGAAGTGGTTGGAAATACACATTTCATTGGAATGCACCCTTCTGGAAAGGCAGAAAAGTCACATGTCCTTCTTGCATCTTTCAGAGCATAAAGGAACACTGATATCTTTGATTACAGATAGGTTGGTTTAGTGTACAGGGGTTATTGGCTAAGCAGATATTTTGCAACGAAAGCTGCCCGCTGACGAATTTTTTTTTTTATTGTGCAGTAGTCCTGCCTCATTCGCTGGGTTTTTCAGGGAGGCTTGATAACATCATGTTCCATTTGTAGTCCTCTACTGCTAGTCTTGTTTCCTGCCACAGAAAGGCTGTTAAGGAGGGAAAAATGGAAACGTTACACAGTACATTGCAGGGTAGAGAGCTAAGGCTAGAAACTGTTTAGCTGGAAGTATTTTACACGGTAGTAAAGAAACATGTTAGATTAATAAGAGGCTGAACAATTTGAAGAACACTGCCTTCCATATGCACACATTCAAAAAGCTATGGAAACCAAAGAGTTACTCTCTGTGTGTGTGTGTGTGTGTGTGTGTGTGTGTGTGTAGTCCTTGATTTACAGCAGTTCATTTAGTGGCGTTTCAAAGTCACAGCTGAAAAAAAGTGACTTATGTCCATTTTTCTACCATTACAACCTTTGTAGCATCCCCATGATCATGTGATCAAAATTCAGAAACTTGGCATCTGGTTCATACTTATGACCATTGTTATGTCCTAAAGTCATCTGATCATTTTTTGCAATCGTTTGACAACAAAGTCAATGGGGAAGCCAGATTCACAACCGGTTTTCTAAATTATTAACTGCAGTGATCCACTTAACAACTGTGACAAGAAAGGTAGTAAAATGGGCCAAAACTCACTTAACAATGTCTCACTTAACCACTGAGATTTGGGGCTCAATTGTGGTCTTAAGTCAAGGATTACCTGTATATATGTATTTGTGTGTGTATGTGTTTATGTATATGTATATGAGTCATGGTGGCACAATGGTTAGAATGCAGTAGTGCAGGCTAAATTCTGCTGATCATCGGCTGCCAGCAGTTTGGCAGTTTGGGTCTCACTGGCTCAAGGTTGACTCAGCCTTCCATCTTTCCAAGATCGATAAAAAGAGAACCCAGATTGTTGGGGACAATATGCTGGCTCTGTAAACCACTTAGAGAGGCTGTATGGCACTGTGAAGTGGTATATAAATCTAAGTGCTGTTGCTATATGTCTATGTGTATGCATATGCATATGTATGTTAGTTTCTTTGTTTTTGTTTGATTTAGAGTAGGTGCCAGAGTGAGAGAACCTGCATCTAAGAGAGCTTTGCTTGTTTCCTGAGTGTTTTTGTATGTGGCATCTTTTCATAAAAAAATAAATTCTGGTGCTGAAGTTGGAAGTTGAAGTTTATGAGATAAAGTGCAATCTGATTTAGCAGAGGGTCAATAGAATATAGATACAGTGACCATACATCCTTTATTATAAAAGACAATCCTTTATTTCAGAAAGATATCCTTTAAATTCATTTATTTTTCAAAAACTCCCTTTAGTCTTTTATTTTGGTCATTTTACCATACAAATGATACTATTTAATGCAGAATCTTTCATGTACATTCATATGAAAAAATGATCAAATTGTCTTTTGGAAATAAATGTATATATCCTGTTTGATTTGGGATAATTTTTTTTAAATTTGAATATTGACCAGGATTTTTGTTGGTTATGTTCTTGTGTTTTCTAAGGCAAAGTTTATAGACATAAACAATTATTTTTTATCCTCGTGAACCTTTCTCATTGTTAGGGTTTGTCCTTTATTTTTTCCCCAAGAAAATGTAGTTATAGGAGTGGTAAAGCTTCTTTGTCCTTAAGCCAGTACAAGGAAGGTTTTTGCTTTGGAATAAATTGCCAGTTCTAAAATATCTTCCCACTTGTGTGGGAAATGGGACTCAAATTCAATACACAAGTTCTGAACTCCCAGATTTTGTCTTCCTCTATCTTGCTTCATTTATTGATTGATTTGATTTGAGCCAACTTTTCTGTTCTTGCCCTGTCTGAAACTCTACAATTTCATTCTCCAAGCTCTCTATGGCTTTCTGGAGCCTTGTGATTCTTTGCAACGATGATTAGAAAATGAACTAAGTTGTTATGAAGTGTTGACACATAGGCAGCCATGAAAATAGTTTAATAAGTGAATCAATTCCCAGGCATTGCTGTAGAACTTATTACAGTTCCAACAAACACTGTGACATACAAAATACAGCAATTACAGGAGATTATCAAGGAATATTGTTAGAGATATCAGTGGCTTTATAAGCCTTTATCCTAGTCATCAAATAGCTCTGATGAATATAATGACAACAAATGGGGGAAAACTATTTATTTATTGGTTTAGTCTAGTTTTTCCTGATACCCACTGGAGTTGAGATACCAATACATTTAAATAAATAAGTAAATATACTTTTTTTAAGAATGGCAGAAGCGTGGATTTGAACATCTGCACTATTACATAACAATAAGTTGAAGATTTTTCTTTTGCAAAAAGAAGCATCTTAATTACAACTGGTAGATGCACACCCAGTTGTACAACTGGTGTTGACTATCCAGAAATAATCTATGATTTTATTTACAATCACATTTGCTCCTAATACTAGTTTGTATAATAATTTTCTATTGATTATATTTTTATAGAAATAAAATGTTCTCTAATTTCTGCATTTGTTTTACTTTTGTGTCCCCATATTGAGAAGTCTCCTCCTCCTCCTCCTCCTCCTCCTCCTCCTCCTCCTCCTCCTCCTCCTCCTTCCTGTGAAGCAGTAACAGCAAATCTACAAATCGATTATTCATCCATCCATCCTTCCATCAATCTATCCATTCATCCACCCACACCCACCCCATCCATTTCTGTGTGTGTGTGTGTGTGTGTGTGTGTGTGTGTATGCTTTTAGATCAGCTGGTCTGTGGCATTAGAGACCTCCACTTACAGAGGCATCTCCTGGCCAAAGCTGACCTAAATCTAAAAGCAGCCATCGAAGAGGCTCAAGCCATGGAAAAGTCAACACTTTCCGTGGCAGAAATTCAAGGCTCCAGCAGCTACCTGGGCAGCAGAACCAATGCAGCCATTCACCACGAAGAAGCTGTCAGCTCAGAATTTTATGACACAAAGAAGAAATCAACCATCTAAAGGGCCCCCAGCCAGCCCAAAGAAGAAACAACACAGCTGAAATAAAATTCACTACACCACAGATCATCTGCCTAAGCTGTGGAGGCAATCATTCAAGAGCTACCTGCCATTTCAGAAACATGATCTAACTCAAGTGCCAGAGAAAGGGTCACCTAGCAAGAATCTGCCAGTCTGGGAGATCTGCCAGCCAGCTCCATACCAACCACAAACAAAAAAACTTTAAAACAAAAGAGGACTGCTTTACTATAAATAAAGCATGTCCAAAAGCTGAAGCACTAACTAACCAGACTTGTTATACTTACATTAACAAAATTAATGTTGATGTTCTCTTAGAAGGTAAAATCTGCAAGATGGAGGTAGACACCGGCTCCTTCCTCTCCATCCTGTCCTGGGACACCCTGAAGCACCTGGTTCCTGGCATCTCAAGGAAACAACTGACACCCTGCAACCTACCCAAGATTTAGATCAGCAGCTTTCTGACTTTGCTTAGATTTTTGATGACAAACCTGGCTGTTACAATGGCACACCCATCTCACTTAATGCGGACCCCCAGGTGGCTGCAATAACACTCAAACTGCACAGAATACATCTTGCCCTGCACCCCAAAGTTGATGCACAGCTGGACAAACTAATTTCACAGGAGGTTCTAGAGCCTGTTGATTTTGCAAAATGGGAGACCCCCATAGTAATCCCCTTAAAGCAGGATGGCTCAATTTGAATATATGCAAACTACAGGTCTACCATCAATATGGGGCTCCAGCCAAATGCCTACCCATTATCCAGCAACTACTTCATTCTCTGGGTAAAAGTTCAATTTTTGCTAAATTAGACATGAAACAGGCCTACCAACAATTTCCTGGAGAAAATCAAACTGCTGAAGCGCAGACAATAATTACCCACAGAGGCGCTTTCAGATGCAAGCACCTCCAATTTGGCATGAGAGTAGCACCAGGCATATTTCAATCAATAATGAAGTGTTTACTATACAACATACCAGGAGTCATCCCCTACTTTGATAACATCCTTATTGCAGCTGACAGTTCAAAAGAACTTTTAAAATGTTTAAGAAGAGTACTTCAGTGTTTCAAAGATACAGGACTAAAACTCAGCAGGAAAAAAATGCAAATTTGCTATTGACCAGGTAGATTTTCTGGGTTACCACATTGATTCTGCTGGCATCCACCCCATGGACTCAAAAGTTAGAGCAATTCAGGAAGCCCCCACTCCCACTACAAAAACTGAATTACAAGCTTTTTGGGGGCTCCTAAATTTTTACAGTTCATTTTTGTCCCATAAAGCAACAGTAGCTG
This sequence comes from Notechis scutatus, assembly GCF_900518725.1. Next base: position 88,737 of record NW_020717343.1, read on the forward strand.
AGCCTTTATATAGTCTATTGGATGCTAAGTCCCCATGGAAATGGGGCCCTAAAGAAGCCTCTTTTGAAGCCATTAAGTCTCTGTTGACCTCACTAAATGTGTTAATACAATTCAACAATTCACTTCCTTTAGTACTAGTATGTGATGCCTCACCTTTTGGGATTGGTGCTGTTTTAGGCCACAGGCTTCCTAATGTCCAAGAGGCGCCTATTGCATTTTTCTTTTGAACTCTATCACAAACAGAAAGAAACTACAGCCAGATAGACAAGTCGGCCTTGGCTGCCGTGGCCTCAGTTAAAAAAATTCATGAATATTTTTATGGCCACCATTTTGAACTTGTCACAGATCACCAGCCCCTGCTGGGCATCCTAGCTGGAAACAAGCCAAGCCCTCCAATTCTGTTTCCAAGAATTCTGTCTCCCAAAAAAACAAAACAGAACACTTTGCCAAATTTGTAATTATTCAAAGGAAAAATATTCCCTCCGCCCCAAAAAAGACCAGCACAAATCCCTTTTCAACGCTAAAGTTGCCTTACTTATCTTTAATAGCGAAGGGCTGTAGCCATGCTTTAAATCAGTGTTATCAGTGCCTGAATTTTCCACGGGGGGCGCTTCCACATTCTTGATTTTAGTGGACTCCTATTCCAAATGGGTTGAACTAACCCTGCTAAAGTCTACCACTACTAAAGTGGTGACAAGGGCTCTTGACAACATCTTTGGAACCCATGGTTATCCTGACACCCTAGTTTCTGATAATGGCCTCCAGTTTACTTCCAGACCTATTGAACTATTCCTAGCCCAGAAAGGTTTCAGACATGCCCTTATCTCTCCTTTCCATCCAAATGCTAATGGATTGGCTGAATGAGCTGTGAGATCAGCCAAAGAGGCCCTAGGCAGGATAACTGAAGGAGACTGGCCTTCAAGGGTTGCCCTATACCTACTTACCCAGCACACTACCCCCAGTTCTGTGACTAACCTATCCCCTGCAAAATTATGAATGGGAAGATGGCTTAGAACCACCTTGACAGTCTGCATCCGCCCTATGCTCCAGCAACCCCATTAGATTCAACCAGCAAAGTAAGAACCTTTAGCTCAGGGGACCCGGTCTATGCCCAAAATTATACTGGGAACCCCCTATGGTTGCCAGGGTGAATAGAGGGGGTTACCGGGCCGAAATCTTACAGAGAAAGATTGGCCAATGGGAGAGTTTGGCAACAGCATTTTGATCAACTGAGAAGTTGTTGGAGTGCCCCTACAGGTCTGTCCCAGGAAGAAGACAAGGCTGCAGAGAATGATGCAGATGTCCCAGCAACCCAGAGAAAAGACCCAGAGACTAATCCCAAACAGTAGTACCTCGAGGAGGGCCTACCTCTCCACTGGCTCCCAACACACTCCCAGTGAAGGCCCGACACCAACTCCAGTAGAGACCACCAGCCCAGCAACAGGTCCTCTTCTGTTGACTGTTCCAGCCAAACTGAGGAGATCTGGGTGAGTCGCCCCACCTATTTGGACAATTATGCATGCAAAGCTGGGGGAAAGGAGTGATGCGTCTTGCAGAAGTCTTCGCTCCAGTCTGCTCTTTGAGCAGGAGCCAGAGCCTTCCCTGATTGGCTGATTCCGCTTGACAGCTGAGGATAAAAGGAGCTGTCAAACAGAATCAGCTGTTCTCTGTCAGCCAGCCGCGTTGTTAGCTTGTGGCAAGCCACAGCTGCTTTACAATGTTGCAATAAACTTGTTATCCTTCACTCTCGCCTCTTCCTCTTCATTCCTGCACACCAATTACAAAACCTTGAGCCTCTGGAGGGTGAAAATGGCATCCTCTGGCCTTTGGGGGGCCCCTGGAGCTTTCAGAGCTTCCAAGAGGCCTATTTTTCACCTTCCCTGAGCCTCAGCATGGATCTTATCATTACCTGGCATCCAAAATGGGCCATGTGGAGACTCCTGGGAGGGGCAAGGTGGGTGGGGTGGGGCCAGCCAAGGGTGGGATTTACCGGTTTGCCGAACTGGGTCAAAATGATAAAATTAGCTACCAGTTCTCTCGAACTGGGTCAAACCAGTAACAGCCCACCCCTGAACATCAGTGTTTATTGGCACAGTCAGTATTTATTGGCACAGCCACTCACCAACCAGTGAATTTTAATATTTTTTTTAATGTACCTAAGTTAGGAATGGGATCAGAATAGCACTTTGAGCACTATTATTGCCCTATCTCTATCTGAATTGTTAGAAAATGGGTTTATTGGAAGAGTAATTCATTGGGAAAAATCTGAATTAAAAGTAGCCCAGCTTGGCTTTCAGGCATATTTATATCCTATTCTATTCCACACTTTCCTATTTTGCTAAGACTTTAGTGTTTTTCAGACCTCTGTCCCAGAGTAAATGTAACATTTTCATTTCTTTTTCAGTTTTTCAGTTTTCTATTCCAGTTTTCATTATATGGTTATAGTTACATGGTTACAGTAAGAAGCAAAATGAAACTGTCTATCAAGTTGCTCAACATCATTGACATCCCATATATTGTATTATGATGATTATGACTCTCAAATTACAGTGGTTGATGAAAGGTTATGTCATCTGATACAAGAAAAGAAAGGGATAAATGCATGAAGTTTTCCCTTCATATTGAATGCAAAATCAGTTATTTTATATTACTCAACCTTATTTTCTTCTTCTAAAGCTGCAGAGTAGGAGTAGACAAAGAAATAAAAATATATCTGCAATATATATGCATTAACACACACACACACACACACACACACATACACACATACACACTGTCAGTTTGTGGGAAAATAAATAATTTGATTCTATTTGGAGGGTCACGAATTCCAGATAAAAGCAATCCATGATGAATTTCATTTTAATCTCAAAACTAATGTTAATTTCTGTCTGTCTGTCTGTCTGTCTGTCTGTCTGTCTGTCTGTCTGCCTGCCTGCCTATCTATCTATCTATCTATCTATCTATCTATCTATCTATCTATCTATCATCTCTGCTATCTGCTATTATCTATTCATATAATCATACCATATTATATTCTTTTGGAATTCTTAGCAACATTAAAATGTTTCTCCAGAAATGACAGTAATGTGAAATCTATTGATAATCTTTCTAAAAACTCCAGCTTGGTGATCAGCTTAAGGCAGAACCCTCACTGGCATACATTTTGAATATTCTTATGCCATTATGAATGGCACGTCCTATTTTTGGATGTATTACCAACTATTGACATTTGTTGTAATGATGCTTGCAATTTGAATCCCACTGAGAGAGAGAGAGAGAGAGGGTGTAATTCACACTTCTTGCCACTTTTGTTTAGATATGAGACATCATCCGTACACAGGTTTTTGCAATCTGTTCACATCTGAAAAAAAAAAAGTTTCTAACATATGGACTAGACACTCATATCTTGTTTCTGCATTTAGTTTCAGGAGCACAGGATGGAAGTCACCAGGGCTAATACTAGCTCAGTGAGCCAAATCCATTTCACAACACTTTTTTTTCCCCTTCACAAATTGTCAAAACAGCATCCAATCACACAGGTTTAGCTAGTCAAAACAATATCCTGTTGCTGTTAAGTTTACTACAAAATAATTTTTAGGCTGAACTTTCCTTTCACTCTCGCCTCTGCCTCTTCATTTTGCGGCATGAAATGAAGGAAGTCTGAACTTCAGTCCTTTTTCACTTTTAATGACAGGCACTATATCTGTGGAAGCTCAGCCCATATTTTGACAAAATCAGTGGGTGGGAGACGCACAGAGAGGTACAGCTGCATTCCCACAAGGTCAATAAGAGTATGATCTAAGATATCAGCTGTCATGGAAAGAGCAGCTCTTGCTTGTTATTAGAGCTTTAGATAGTTATTTTTCCCCAAATCACCAAGATTAATAAAAAAGTTACAATGTAACGGTGCTCACTCATCGATTAACTGTGCTGTTCTTATAGTTAGTTCTGTCTGTATACTCCTACACAGTGTTCACTTACTTGGTCACACTGGAGTATAATTAGATATTGGTTGAAGGAAGGTTGAAGCTTACCTTTTATGTATACTGAAGAACATTACACGCTAGGATCCCGTTCTCAGATTTATCATTATTGCCAGACTTATTTGGTGGCTAAAATGATACATAGTATCACTTACATGGCTAAACTCTAAAAGTATTTCAAACTGAATATTAATAGACTATAATAATTTTTAAAATATTAACATATTGTAGCTATACGTTATAATAAAATAAAAGCTGTGGTTTTTATTGAATATAATTTATCTGAAACAAGCTACATGTTTTGAAGCTGACTTGCTTTCATCAATTACACATGGTCTTAATTAAAATTAAAGGTGAAAATAAGAGAAGCAGCATTTAACATTATGACTCAAATCAGCCATCTTCTGCATCTGGCAACTGTCAGTGGAAATATTTTTTCTATCTTAAGTCATATGTCACAGAACAATCTTTTATTAACATCTTAGAAAGAAGTTAATATTGGTGTGTTGATTTTTTTTTTTTTTTTGTTCTTTGTGGAGTTTTTTTCTGCAAATGAGAAAGGTATTCAGAAGTTGAGAAGTGAAAATTCTGGTTGACAAGTCCTTAAAAGTGACATGACAAGCCTTGATTTATTTATTTTTTAAAAAAATCCTTAAAATTGAGTTGTCATTTGAAGGAGTAAATAATTCCATTGATAGCTATCTTTCTCATTCAGGAAAGTCTTTAGGAATAATAGCATTATCTGCTGCACATGATAGACTGAACTACATCATAATGTCCTGTGTGTGAAACATAGTCATGAGCAAATATGCCTGATGTGATGAAATAGTGTAAATTCTTAGGGTCTCCCAAACTTATTTTCAAAGTGTTTGGCAGATGAGTCATTGAGTGTGGTTGAGTTGTCTTTGGGAACAATGGTCCAGCTTTTGAAGCGATCCTTATTATAATGGACAAAGCAGAGGTGGTATTCAGCAGGTTCTAACCAGTTCTGAAGAACCGGTAGCAGAAATTTTGGGTAGTTCAGAGAACTGTCAAATACCTCCCCTGACTGGAGATTTTACAGTATCCTTCTCCTGCCACACCCACCAAGCCATGCCCACAGAACCGGTAGGAAAAAAAATTGAATCCCACCACTGGGACAAAGCTATAACTATATACAGTATCACTATATAAAACATAGAGCACATCCCTGCTTACATTTGACATCACACTATCATACTTTAACATCAATGGTTTCTATCCTTGTTCCTACAATATTGACATCTCTTGAATAAGATGCTTACATTTATAAGTACCATTGATAAAAAATATTTTCCTCCTTTCCTCCAATGCTCTCCAAAAGCAGCTTAAGAATGTGTAATATTTGTTTCACTTTACCAATCCTGAATTTGGAGGCAAAATGAGGTAAGCAATTGTGAGAGTGATCAGAAAAGGGTCATCCTCCATTATATAATTCAATTCTTAAAGAGCTGAACACAAAGACACATGGGACATTAAAAAAACAATAGCAACAAAAAAGACACTACGTGGTGTATAAAATCACTAGAGCCTAAAATAGCCCAATTAAGCTATTAATTAAGCCTGTTATAGCTTAATATACTAAAAGAGCCCTTGTAATAAAATTCTAGGGCCACCTTTCTCTTGCCTTTGCTTTCAGAAGAGATCTACAGGAGCCACCACTTTCATCAAAATGACAGAAGCACCTTTTATAAAGGAATATTTAGAGATAACTTCATGGAGGAATGGATGAGGCCTTAAAAGAGGGGAAATGGCAACTCAGTCCAAGAAAAAGTGAAATTGCAAAAAAGAAAATCCCAATTTGATTTGGTATGGTATAAAATGGAGCAGAAAGAAATTCTGATGGGCTTTCAAGACTCTGTTATTATCTTAAACAACAAACAGCATTCCTGGAGTCTTTGCCATGTCTGTTTCCTGATCTAGTCTATCTCAGCAGGTTGGCAAGCTTTCTCATTTCTCCACTCCTCTCCCCTCTCCTCCCCTTCCCTGTATTGTTATGGCAGAATGAAGTTTGGGGTGAATAGTAGATAGAGAATTTATGTATGCCTGAACCGCACTTGAGACAATGCCATACTTGGCAGATAACTCATCCTGTTGGCTGAAGGAGAGCGAAAAATGCCAAAGAAATCTATCAGTAACTTTGTTTATTGCCCATTGCACAACTATAATAAGAATATAGTAATTCAGTAATAATAAAAAGTGTAACAAATGCAATATAGTTTTGGTGCAAATATAGTTTTCTGCCAATTCAAGGTTGGCAGAAAACTATATTTGGGCAGCATTTTGATTTGGTTGTGAAAAAAGACTCATACAAACTAACAAAATGTTATCCCCCTACCTTAATATACTGTGTCCAATTGGTCATAAATTCAGGATTGAAGTTCAAATGGAAAGTATTGAGGGAAAAACCCATATCTTTTCATAAGATATTTTAGAAATAACGAAACATTACTATTTGCACGTTTCAATTGTTGAATATTTTATTTAACACAATATTCCTAACTTTGAAAGGGGTTAAGTATAGAAACAACACTTCCATTTTCTTTTTTTTCCAAAAAAAGCTAATATGTTTCATTGTTTGGTTATACTTCAGAAGTTCCAAAGTTTGCTCTGCTCCCTTTTCAGGGTTATATATTCTCAGTGAGTTTCTGTCATATTTTTTTTATTTCATACTCAGCAGCCTGATGCATAATTTAAAAAGAAAGAAAATAAATGTCTCATTTGTTAACACTTTTTTGTAGTATATTTTCAAATGATTATTGCTAGGTAATCTTTCTTACCCTTAAGAAATGACATTTTTATAATATATCTGCACGAGTGTTATCTTAGTTTTTTGAAAGTTTAGAAGTATTCTGATTCCATAAACACATACAATAGTGTGTGATTGGTTTTTTTAAAAAAAAACAAAAAACAAAACAAAACAGGATTATAATTTAAGAAATACATTGCTGTTTATGTAGCTAGCTGTTCCATGCTTATACCTCAAACTATATATTATATTTTTATAATTTAAAGTTTGTGAGGGGGAGAAGAAGCAAAAACACACATATACATACTTCTTTTTCAAAACAAATGAGTTTCTTTCAATATAGTATTTCCCAAGTAACTTTTGGAATGCTTCAAACTTCAGTTTACTGCAATGGAAAAAACTGCTAAACAAATGTTGCTGTCATATGTATATATGAGCTAATAGATCAAGCTATATTCCCAGCATACACAATTTATTGACTGAATTTGTATTCATGTTCATATATATCACAGCAAGAACTAAATAACCAAGGTAATAATTGGTCTTGAATTAGCCATAATGGTGATCAGCCAAAGTTATTACGGGAAAAAACAAACTAACTTCTGACTGGGAATGTTTCCAGAAATGATTTAATGGCTAAAGTTAATAATATAAATAAAATATATTCTAGAAATTCTAAGCCACTTCAAATACTAGAGTATGCATGTATTTTTTAAAAGTGTCACAGATATTATACATTATTTTCATACTGGTATATTATATATTATGTAAATATACCAAAATAGCATAGGTTTGGTAAGAGCAATGTACAACCTCTCTGGAAAGAAGATAAAACATATTTTAATTGCTATAAAGGAGTTTTGCTACATTCTGGGAATTGATGCACAAATCAGAAACAATGTAATATTGTAAAGATCAATGAACTAGGAAAAACAATAAGAAGAACACCTGATGGAATGTTATACATACCAGATGGAAGTATTTTTAATTTAGCTAAACATGGTATATTTTCTATGTTCATCTCAAGCCATCACGCAGAAAGGACAAGTTTAATTCTCGACAATGTACAACATTTGCTATTGCATTTTTTAAAATGACTATTTCTCAAGTAGATATACTCAATGTACTATGCTCACCAGTTTCCTGGGCCATATAAGAAAAGATGTCTTAAGAAGAAAAAGGTTAAAATAAAGGTCCAATCATATCTGAAAGACAGGCCTGGAGATGAATCCCTCTCTCCCAATTTTTTAAGAGCTTCATCATCATCATTGGTTCCTTTTGTATGGAATGCATAGAGCAGCAAGATTCTTCCAAAGAATCATATTCATGGCATCATCTTCAGCATCTTCCCTTTTGATGTCCACTGTCTATAAGTCATCTTCTAATATTTGATGCTGCATTTTTCATGGTCTATTCCATCTCTGCTTTCTCTCTGGTGGCTTTTCATGTATTGATGGTCTATCAAATGAAGAATATAGCCAGCTAGGCACATTCAACATTCCGTCACAACTTTCTGGATCCATTCTGTCACAAAATGTCCTCATTGGTGACATGGTTGCACCAACTGACATCATGATTTCTCCGTAGGCAATGTTAATGGAGCTCAGTGAGCTTTTATTGTGCTGTTATTGCTCATGTTTCACTGGTGTAGATCACTGTGGGTACAAAGATTGTTTTATAAAAGTTTTATAAAATAAGCATTTTACAAAAGTGTAAGAGAAGTGAACAAATTTGTTTTCTTCTCTGTAATGATCCTTCCTAGGTTCTATTGCCAATCTTAAAACAATAAAAGGAAACCTGTACCAAGACCATTTGCCTACACAAAAAAGTTGAATGCTCGGGCCTATAATAATTCATATGCCTTTTTAACATATACAACTTAATTCTCTCTCCTAAATGCTTTTCTCTATGAAATGTTCTCTCATATATATATTTTGCGATGCAGATGTTGATTGAAGGAGTGCATTGTAAAATTCCCAGGACCAAAACAGAGGACACAAATCACATTTCACTGTAGGCATTAATTCCATAAATATGGCTCAGCAGGTAGCCTTATTGATCTTGGCTGATCTTAAAAAACTAAGCGGGATTGATTTCTTGGCTGCTACTTGCATGGGAGATGGCCAGTAAAGCTATGATAATTGGTTCAAAGGGAAAGTTTTCAAAGAGAGAGAGAGAGAAAAATCCCAGAAAAAGGCAACATCACACTAATTCCTATACTGTATTTTAGATAGCTAGCTGGACATGTCTATGAAGTTACCAAAGGGAACTTTATCTTTTTCATTTTCTTTTTCCAGGCCAGTTCATATTTTCTTCTCTCTGTGGAATTGTTCCTAAGCGCAACATTTCAGTTAATCTGCAGCAGTTATGCTTGTATAAAGTGCATCTGCAATCTATTAGCAAGCTACAATTTTTTCCTCTTCCCCATCCATCCACACAATAAAACCCCAGGATTTCCCTTAATACATGTCAACTGTATTATTATTTTATTTAGTTTCTACCCCCTTTTCATCTAGAAATAATAATTCATCTGTATGTAGGGAGATAGTACAGACATATCAGGCTGTGAAAGAATGATCAAACTGCCTTCCTTTCTTCTCCCAAACTTCAATAACTGTAATAGCCTTCGCCTCTCTTTTTATACATAAAAATCAATAAATATGAGTACAGCTAATACAATAATGCTGTACAGCACAAATATATAATGTAGTCACTGACTCATACTGGAAGAAATAACTTGCATACTGAAGTATATGGAGTCATGTCTATGACTTCAATTGTACCCTTGATTTAAAGAAGTTAATGGAGTTGGCAGATCTAATACATTTAAAGCATGGGCCTATAACTTTTCCAATGACCATTTCTGGCAGTTTGTTAGATGCTGTAAGAATGGAAATGATTACAGTACCATCTATGAATTCACTTGATATAAGAGAATTCTTATATAAAAAATAAGAATTTGAATCCCCCAAAAGAATTTGCAAGGAGGATAGAGAATAGTACCAAGAAAGTAAAGGAATAAATTAGAAATCTCTTTCTGTGCTCTGTTTTTTTCCTATTAGACAAATAGAAACAGTTTTTCCTAGCAAAACAGTATATAGTGCACATATGTTTAGCACATATGTATGTAGTAAACAATTAATCTTTGTAGGAATGCATGCTCCAGAAGATCCACAAGAGTGTTTGATATCTTTATTTCAAAATAAAGTAACATCCAATAAATTAAAGATTCCTAGATGCCCAACAAGCAAATGGACAAGAGGCAGGTCATTTGAGATACCATGAATATAAATGCTATTTATTCAATTGATGTCGGTGCATATTTAATGACAATGAGTACTGTTCACCTTTATTTGAAATAATAGACATTCCAAATTGCAGTTTCACTTAAGGTAGAGAAAATGCATTTTACGAATCCCAAATATTGTTTCTTGAATAATTTGTCAACATGAAGACATTGTTGCAAGTGCAGATTTTTTTTCCCAGCTAAATAAGGCATATGTCCTCCAAAATACTAGGGATGGAAGATCTGTTCAATAAACAGATATATCTGCCCTGCACCTTTAAGCAGCTCCTGTCTTGTACTCAGAGGGTCTTGACTCTTAGCTAGCTTAGCTCCTTTGGACACCATAGTCATAATTAATTTAGGTAAATATTTAGTCTAAATAGAGCTTAGTTCATGCTGATTGAAAATTGTAAAAAGATACAATTCTTCCTTTCCTTTCCATGTCTTCTTAATGATGTCTATGTTTTGTGTAAAGTAAAGGTAAAGGTTCCCCACGCACATACGTGCTAGTTTTTTCCAGCTCTAGGGTTTGTGTAGATTAACATTAAAATTTCTGTAGTCCAACATAAAATAATTTCATATATTTACATTTAAATACAAATTTAAAATATTTGTATTTATAAGCATTTTTCCCTCCCTCTCTTACATCCTCTTGGAAAGAAGGGTGCTAATGATATTTTGGTTCTAATGATTGAAATTCTATAGAGAAGTGATGAAAGCAAGCTCCCAAGAGTTGCTACATTTGTCTCATTGTTTGGAGATTATAACTGGCAGCCTAAGGAGTAAATCTAGCTATTCTTCTTGGGAAGTTCCGGCCCAACTATTGGTAGAAGAAATGCACCTATTCACTACTTATGACATCTTTCTGAAAAAAGACCTGCAATTTTACACAAGAGCTCTGCTTCATTCCAAGCTGCCCTGTTTTTCTTTATTACAGATTCCTTCTGTTCCTTTTAGTTTCCCAGAGGTTGATGAGGAGAAAAATTGGACTTAATTAACGAGCCTATATTGCATTTTACTTTTAGTGCTTAGCTACTATTGTAATTAAAGGGCTTTGATGGTATCAGCAGCTGTTCCATTTCCTTTGGTGGCTTCAGCCATTTGGCAGATCTGCAGGATATCAGGGAAAAGGGAAAAATACGAGGGACATAAGCCATTTTAATTCTAGCCTGCTTCAGCTCATCCTTAAAAGACTGGTCACCTGCCAATTCACCTGAAGAGCCATTTCAGTTTGGATTCATAGCAACCCACCTATTTCAGGGAGATGAAGAGGTTCCCTGGCTGAGTGTCAGATTGATAGAATAAACAAAAACTGCTTAACTTAACTTGTAGCAGTGGAAATAATATAGAGAGCTAATTATAGGGAAAATATTACAGAAGAACCTATCAGTTTGGTGTAATGGGCAAAACATCGTACTAGATATTGGGAGACTGTGAGTTTTAGTCTTGCTTTAAGCACAAAGCCAGCCATATGACCTTGGGACAATCATTCTCTTTCCACCCTAGGAAGTAGGCAGTAGTAAACCATTTCTGAAATCTTTCCAACAAAATTGCAGATAATTATCTGGGGAATCACCAGAAGTCAACACTGACTCATAGGTACATGCACATATGCACATACGAACATATACAATTGCAGGTACATAAAAGTAACTGAAAAAGCAGTTCTTGCTTTTCCCTCTCTAGACATTACTCTATGGTTTAGATCAGGGGTGGGGAACCATGGCCCTTTTATGACTTATGGATTTCAACTCCCAGAATTCCTGAGCAACTTTAGTTAAAAAGCTCACAAAGAAGATAATGCTACCCATTAGGTTTTTTTTTTTGTTTTTTTTTTGTTTTTTGTTTTTTAATTAATAATGCTAATTTTGCATGATTCTGTGTGGCCATTTAACAAGGAGTTTTAAGTTTGAATTTACCAATGTTACCAACATAGACAAAATTATATTGTTTTACCATACCTTTGGGCCATATCCTCCAGTTAATCTGGTTCTTCAGGTTTAAGAAAGTAAATGAACTAATAAAACATTGTAGTATTTGGTTAGAAAGAATTGTGCTGGGTTGCCAGGATTGTTTAAAAGGCAACTTTCCTAAAGTTTTTTTTAAACCAACCATGTGTTGGAAAATGCCATACATGGTCTGAAATCATAAAGTAAACCCAAATCTATTTATCAAAATAACAGTGAAATTCTTAAACAGCTGTTTTACCATACTTCATTTATTCATTTAATTTTCTTCTTGGCATCAAATATCCATTGTACTAAGCACGGTGATTTAGGGCCTTTTCCCACTGCTGAACTGAAATGCTATCCACTAATCTTTGGCTCAATGGAAAACTAAACCGGCATAAAATCACCTCATTGCTGATCATATGCTGCCTATTCTGCTTGTCACTAAATGTGGCGTTGTTATGCATGATGTACAGGGCAAGTTCAGGGAAAGGATTGGTGGATTCCTGTAGTTCTTTTTCCTACAATTTCTCCCAAATGTCAGTGGCTGTCAGGGAAGCATTTAATAATTGATGTGGAGGAGGCAACTTTAGACAGATGGCCAGAAGTGCAGATTTAGGGATGTTAAAAACTTATTTTGGCATTATGCAAATCCCTTTCTGAAGATGTTTAAAAAGAGCCCAACTAAAAGTCCCAACTAACAACTGTCAAGCAGGGCTGAGTTTCATGGTGCGGCAATGCAGAGCCTGTTCCCTTTCTCAATTCATCGTCTAATTTTTTTACTTGTCAAGTATTAATCAGAAAGAATTCATAGGTTGAGGAAAGAGTTATGTCTTCCTTCCTTCCTTCCTTCCTTCCTTCCTTCCTTCCTTCCTTCCTTCCTTCCTTCCTTCCTTCCT
>NW_020717344.1:28974-41403 GCF_900518725.1 Notechis scutatus
TTGTTTTATTTCTATTCTATTCTAATCATTTTATTCCTATTCTATTCTATTCTATTCTATTCTATTCTATTCTATTCTATTCTATTCATTGTTTTATTTCTATTTTGTTCTATTCTAATTGTTTTATTCCTATTCTATTCTGTTCAGTTCTGTTCTGTTCTATCCATCCATCCTGTAGACGCACACATATATTCAGATACACACACATATGCATACGCGCACACCCACAGCACACACCCATACACCCACCCACCCTATGTTAGTCCTCCAAACTTGGCTTCCAACTGGGCTTCTTTTGGTGTGAAGTCCACCTGCTCCTCTGAATTCCAGCTAATTTCATTTTCGCTTCTGTCGCTTTTAAAATCAGCGTCCTGCTCACTTTCCAGGGAGTGACCCCCCCCCCCAAGAATGTGTGGGAGGGGGCTCAGGGGAAAGGAACGCGTGCTCATTTCATGACTGTCTTTCCCTATTCCGAATCAGTCATCTTCAGGGTACAAACAGTCAGTTGGGGTTTTTTTTTTCCCCCCTGAGAAATTCCACCCCTTTCATAATTTTTTTTGAAGAGTTGCAAGTCTTCGCTCCTTCGGAAGACCCCGCTTGGAATACTGCAACCAGTTTTACTCGCCACGATATAAAAAGGGTGTTGAGATTCTGGAAAGGGTGCAAAGAAGAGCAACCAAAAGGATGAGGGTGAACTGGAGGCTAAACTCTATAAGGAACATTGCACGCACTGGATGTGTCTAGTTTAGTGAAAAGGAGTAAAGGTGACATGGGAGAAGCCTTCCAATATTTGAGGGGCTGCCTCAGAGAAGAGGGGGTTGACCTATTCTCTAAAAGGGAATTATAGAAATAAGATTAAATATATTTTAGTACATATTTTGACAGCAACAAGGCTAGTAGATACACAATGTTGGAAACAAAATTACACGCCCCTCAGAGGAATTAGTAATTCAAAAAATTCTAGATTACGCCAAAATGGACAAATTGACGTTAAAATTAAAAGATAAAGAAGAGTCGGAGTATTACAAGATTTGGGATAATTGGTATAAATGGTTGAACAATAGAAAAGGATAAAGGAGACAAGAAAATTATAGATAAACATATATGAAGGTATATGAAGGTAAATAAATGTAGATATTTACATGAGATTGGTTTGTATAATAATTTGTATGATAATGATGGCACTGTGCAGTTAAAATTAAGATCAATATGTGTAAAAATTATTGCAAAAAAACCCCCAAAACACCTGAAGACAATCTGTCCCTCCCTCCCTAACAAAATAGATGTTGAGACTTTGGAAAAAGTGCAAAAGAAGAGCAATTAAGATGATTAAAGCCCTAAAGACTTAAAAATAGGAAGAACGGTTGCAGGATTTCGGTTTGGTCTAGAGAAAAGAAGGACGAGGATGGACAGCAGAACAATATTCCAGTATTTGAGGGGCTGCCCCAAAGAAGAGGGAGTCAAGCTATTCACGGAAGCTGCAAAATGCTTCTCTTATTTCTTTCTTTTAAGCAGGCAAAGTTTGTGGGGGGTTTATTTAATTTATAAAAAAAAAAAAAAAAAAAAAAGGCCAAATGGTTAATATACGATTTAAGAGGTTCTGTCTTTTTTTTGACCCTGAGGAATGGATCAACTGAAGGGCTTTGCAATCGCAAACAAAAAACACCACTGGCTGAATGAAGGGAGATTTCAAAAGCGGGCGCGAGATGGAGATGACCCAGGGACTTCAATTTTTAATGCAGAAAGCCTCGTGTGGCTCTGACAGATAATTTCTCACACAAAACTTCACTGCGGTTTCTCTCCAAAAACCAACTGACTTCTCCGCTGGGATCAAGCCATCATCCGCCAGAGGTCAAAGTTATAAACAACTGGACAAGCCAGACGGAGGAGAGTCTTAATTTCTTCGTTTGAAGTCTTCTCGGGCCACTTTGGAAGAGATAAGCCTCCTTCTGACGTAAGAGAAGAGAAAGGAAGGGAGAAGGAAGGAAGGCAAGATGCAAAAAGAAAAAAGAAAGAAGGGGATTGCTCGAATTATTTTCTGAAGCCATTCGGCCTGGCGTGAGCTACGGGCATCCATCGAGGGCGACCTCAGGACGGAAATATTCACGGTTTGATATGCAGGCTTGGTGAGCTCTTGTGGTCTAGAAGTCTGATCCAAAATTACTGGATGGGAATTACAGACTAGATGGCAGAGTTTAAAAGGGGTGCAAGGAAGCGGTTGGCGCTCGGCAACCTACCATGTGAAAAGTGTCCCAGAAGAGAGGGGGACGTTTTACTTACAGGAGAGAATATAGGTAGCTCGGGGTTGAACGGGAGGGTCCTTGCTTCTCGCTGCGCTTGGTGGTTTTCATGCAGACTATTTCGTAAACTCAACTAGGAAATTTCATCCGTGCTGCAAGGAAGCGGATAGATAGTGGGGGAAAGAAATATTTCACGAGAAGGGTTCTCCAATCCTCTACTCGTTGCAGAATACCTTATGCCACCAGACTTGAAATTCTAGACCTAGAAAACCTTGAATTACGCCGTCTTCGGTCTGATCTAAGTATGGTAGATAAAATCATACATTGCAATGTCCTACCTGTCAATGAATACTTCAGCTTCAACCATTACAACACAAGAGCACACAATAGATACAAACTCAAGGTCAACCGCACCAAACTTGATTGCAGGAAATACGACTTCAGCAACAGAGTGGTCAATGTCTGGAATCCTCTACCTGACTCTGTGGTTTCTTCCCCAAACCCCAAAAACTTTAACCTTAGACTGTCTACTATGGACCTCACCCCTTTCCTAAGAGGTCTGTAGGGGGCGTGCATAAGCACACCAACGTGCCTACCGTCCCTGTCCTATTGTTTCTCTTATTCTTCTTTTATTTTTCTTATATGTACCCATTTCATGTATTCACAACTATGTATACACTTATACTTATTATCTTGTAAGCAATTGACAAATCAAATAAATAAATAAAATAAATAAAAAATAAAAAAAAGCAAAAAAAGAGGGGGGGGAAGGCATTGACTTCCAACTCCTTTGGGGTAGTCAAATAAGGCATGGAAATTGCTAAGCACTTTCTAAGGAAAGGATGGCTCCTGCATCCAATGGGGAGGTGAAGCTAAATCTGTAATAAGCTGAAAGCCGCCTGCTCTATCGAGCCATCAAACCTGACAGCTTAAGGCAGAGAAGTCTCCAAACTTGGCAACTTTAAGACTTGCGGACTTTCAGCTCCCAGAAGGAAGGCTCAACTAATCTCATTGTACACATGGTGTTCTCTGACAATAAAGGGAATAGTAATTCTCCAGCCAGCCTTGCTGTTTGGAGAATTCTGGGAGTTGAAGTCCACAAGTCTTAAAAGTTGCCAAGTTTGGGGACCCCTGCTTTAAGGATTCCGATTTTGCTGAGATAGGAGGAAGACCGGGTTTCAAAAACGCAACCGCTTTAAAAAAGAGAATTCTGCAAAGGGAAAGGAATAAACTTTATTATTGGACCCTTGTTTTATTTTGGTACTTCCTCTCCAATCTCTCTCCCCTCCACAAGCCCTGAAAAAAAAAAATCACACTCGAGCCCAGATATTTAGCTAATTGGAACAGCATATTTCTAGTAGAAGTCTTTGGCTGTAATTTGGTGCAGCTGTTTAAAGGCTGTAACTAGAAATCTGAAATGATTTAATTATAATGTGCAAGCACCCGGGAACGGCAAGGCAATTACAAACAACAACCAGAGAAGCGCTTAATGGAAGGAGCTTTGTTAGGCAAGAGAGAAAGAGAAAGAGAGAGAGAGAGAGACATGTGAGCAATTACAGGCAGCCACCAGGTCCCAGAAACTGATCTGCCCTTCGAAACATTTAGGTGGTTTCATTCGGAGAACAAAACGGAAAGGGCGCAAAGAATGGGACTTTTTTTTGCTAAACGGAGGGTAGAGGGGGGGTGGATGCTGGGGTCGTGACAAGCAGACAAACAAGACCACAGAGGTGAGTGTTGTTGTGCTGCAGGCACAGGAATTGTGGCATGCCCTGCCTGGCATGCTTAATGTTATCTGTTAGAGGCAGTCTCCGAGTTACAACGGTTTGGTGAGCGTTCGAAGTTACACCGGCACTGCGAAAAGGGACTTCGTGACCGTTTTTTTTCACACCGGTGAACCCATGGTCACTCGGCCACCGGCCCCTCCACCAGCCAAATCAGAGGAGGCAGAGTGGTAGTCAGGGCCAGCAACCTGGGAGCTCCCAGGGGGAAGAGGGAATGGAGCTGGCAGAGAGAGAGAGAGAGAGAGAGACAGCGGCAGAGCCTGGGCCGCCCGTCAGCCCTCAGGTGGAGTGTCAACAGATCTGGAGGTGGCTGATGAGGAAGAGGAGGAACAGCCGGGTTCAGTGCCTGAGGCGTGGATGCACAGAAGGAAGAGGAGAGGAGAGCAGTGGAAATCTATGGGCCAGTCCTTGGGATGGAAGAGCCAGGTCTGGAGGTGGCTGATGAGGAAGAGGAGGAACAGCTGGGTCCAGTGCCTGATGCACGGATGCGCAGAATGAAGAGGAGAGGAGAGCAGTGGAAATCTATGGGCCAGTCCTTGGGACGGAAGAGCCACCACTGCTAGCAAGGGCCCATTCTAGCTCTGGGGATAAAAGGCAGAGGGGTGGAGACGAATAGGTGTGGCAGACAACTATTAATCTCCCTGCTGGACAGACTTGTTAGCCAGAAACTGTTTGCTAGGGGCTGCCAGCACTCCTAATAAAGGAATGTTTTCCTTTGGGAAATAAGTTGATCCCTCTTCTTTGGGGCAGTCCCCCAAATATTAGAAGACTGCTCTCATGTCACCCCTAGTCCTTCTTTACTCTAGACTGGCCATACTCAATTCCTGCAACCGTACTTCATATGTTTTAGTCTCCAGGCCTTTAATAGTCTTAGTTGTTGCTTTAGTCAACAAACACCGGGACACAAATAGCAACAGCCCTTAGACTTATATACCGCTTTCCAGTGCTTTCCAGCCCTCTCTAAGTGGTTTACGGAGCCAGCCTACGGCCCCCCAACAATCTGGGCCCTCATTTTACCCACCTCAGAAGGACGGAAGGACGAGTCAACCTTGAGCCTGGTTGGGATTCGAGCTGCCAAACTGCAGTCAGCCGGCAGTCAGCAGAAGCAGCCAGCAGTACTGCACTCTAACCACTGTGCCACCGAGGCTCATAAAAATCCTATTTTCACTCACAAACCGTAACAGGAGCCTCACTGACGGTGACGGGCTAAGAACGGGAAGATTCGTGGCGGGTAGCTTGATTAATCTGTTGGCTTGGTAGGCTGGCAGAAGAGACAAATGCCATTTGAGATATCATTAGGAAAAAGATTAAAATACGAAGAAGTGGAGCATGCTGGGCATCGTACGGAATTTTGATGCAAGAACATTTGCGATTGTGCGCGTACGGTTTGATATTTACATCACCAAAAAAAAGGAGCAAGAAATAAGCTTGGCACTATCTTCTGCGAACGAAAAAAAAAAAGCTGACAAGGATTGTGTATTTTCAGGTTGCTTTTCCTCCCCTTTTCTTGGATCCCTAGAATCAGAGACTCCTCCATTGAAGCTGGAGGATGTCCTGAATAAATCCAAGAAATTCTTCACACCGGACAGGGATGAATGAGAGTTTGCTACTGCCACATGTGCAGACAATTCCTCATTTACTGTAAAAAGAGACGATAAAAATCTTATATCCTCCAGGATCTCTGCATCTGGGAGATGGTGAATTCTACTCCCACATTTGGCAGGAGGTGGTGAGTTCTAGTCCCACCTTAAGCACAAAAAAATCATCCGGATGAATTGGAGCCAATCGGTAGGATATTGTGAGTTCTAGTCGCATCTTAAGTTTTAAAAAAATCAACTGGATGACTTTGGGCCAATCACCAGAAGTTGTAGTCCCAGTTTAAACACAAAAGCCATCTGGATGAATATGAACCCATCAGTAGGATGCTGTGGGTTCTCGTCCCACCTTGTTAAAAATCAGCTGGGTGGTTGTTATTGATGTTTAGGCCAGACAAGGAATAATAGATGGAAACTGAACAAGGAGAGATTCAACCTGGAAATAAAGAGAAACTTTCTGACAGTGAGAACAATCAACCCATGGAACAGAAGTTGCCTTTGGAAGTTGTGGGAGCTTCCTCCCTGGAGGCTTTCAAGAAGAGACTGGACTGCCATTGGTCAGAAATGGTGTAGGGTCTCCTGCTTGGGCAGGGGGTTGGACTAGATGACCTACAAGGTCCCTTCCAACTCTGATTATCTGTTATCTGTTTAAATATATGTATGAAGAAAGTGATAAAGAATCATAAAGAGAGAAAGGTATTCTTTAAAGACAAAGATGTGAATGTGGAAGAACTCCAACAAATTGGGGTGGGGGGGATGAGCACAAACTGGGAAAATGGTATTATATACGCTGATATATGAAAGAATATATTATAATTACAAGGTACATATTAAGGTCAGAAGTTGAAAGACAAATATTATGTACAATTGTATTATTGTTAGTGTCAAGCATCCAGAAAGTATCCATGATATCAATCACAATTTCTGCTAGTTAGCATTGTGTAAAAAGTATACTGACCCAGTCAATACACTGTCCACAAAATATGTATGGCTTTTAAAGGAAAATTACATCACACACACACACACACAATCACAGGTGGGTGACTTTGGGCCAATCACCAGGGGACAGTGAGTTCTAGTCCCACTTTAAGTACAAAAGTCAACTGAGTGTCTTTAGCAGAATCACCAGAAGACAATGAATTCGAGTGTCACCTTACCCAGCTGGGTGACTTTAGGCCAATCACCAGGAGACAGTGAGTTCTAGTCCTGCCTTAGGCACGAAAGCCAGCTGGGTAACTGTGGGCCGATCAACAGGAGATTGTGAGTTCTAGTCCTGCCCTAGGCACGAAAGCCAGCTGGGTGACTTTGGGCCAATCACCAGGAGATTGTGAGTTCTAGTCCTGCCTTAGGCACGAAAGCCAGGTGGGTGACTTTGGGCCAATCACCAGGAGACTGTGAGTTCTACCAAAGGCATGTAATTCCACTGGGTGACTCTGGGCCAGTTCCTTTCTCTCTCTCAGCCCAACCCACCTCACAAGGTTGTTGTTGTTGTTGTGGGTATAAATAGGAGAAGGAAAGCATTTTATGCACGTTTGCTATTTGAGCTCCTTATAAAGTAATGAAAACAGGATTTTAAAAATCTAAAGGATACCCCCAGGATGCAGAAAACAGTGTGCCTACGCAGGGCTCCACCAACCTCTGCCACCTTCAGAGGTCTTGAGGGGGCACAGATGGTTCGAAGAGATTCTGATTACATTACATATTTGTCTGAAATGGGATAAGGTCTCCTGCTTGAGCAAGGGGTTGGACTAGAAGACCTCCAAGGTCCCTTCCGACTCTATTCTGATTACATTACACATTTCTCTGAATTGAGACAGGGTCTCCTGGCTGAGCAAGGGGTTGGACTAGAAGACCTCCGAGGTCCCTTCCGACTCTTGTTATTCTGTTGGCTATAACTGCACAAGGGACCAGCCTTCAAACACCAAGAATGTTAAGATGTAAGACAGGTGGACACCTGTAACCTCATGCAGGAGACGGGGCAGGTAACCGAGCATGTCCCGCAGCTGCTGGAGTGTGCAAATCAAGCCAATTGTTTCCTCTGCGACCCCCTTCCCTTTTTTTTTGCAGCCCCCATGACGTGTCGAGAACAAAAAAAAGAGCCCTAATTAAGACTTCCTGCTTCCCTTTGTGGCAATCGTGCAACATGTCCTCAGTCCAACATTATCCCCCTCCTTCAATCAGCCCCATTTTGTCTCGAGGCGTGGGTAGAAAGGGGAAGGGGGGGGCTGAGGTTGAGGGGGGGGAAAGAAAGGAAGTAATTATTGAAAACTCATAAGCCAGCGGCTTTAGCCTAATTACCCCGGCTTTCCTTTTTTTAATTTTTGCATTGATTTCCTCCAGCGAGTGTGTAAAATTATTGACTCCACCACCGAGGTGGAGTGATAATGGACTGAGGGCCGCCGAGAAGCCCAGTGCAATTAAAGTCCCCCATAAATCCAAGCTGCACCTTTGCAGAGTCAGAAAAAGCAGCGCGGAAAATATCATCAGAGAACTGATTTTTTATTTTTTTTAAAGAAAAGATGGCGGTCAACCCTGAAGCTGACCTGACTGAGGCCATCTTGAAAGCTTCAGTGTCGTGCCCCTGTCGGAATCTGATTCGGAGGGGGAGGCCGAGCAGCTGACAGGGCGTGGGAGCGTGGCTCTGTTGGCTGCGGAAGAAACTGGCTAGGCAGAGTAGGAAAGAGGTAGAGCAAGGGAGAGGGAATCTGGAGGCCCACCCCTCTTCATCCTAGGGCACACAGGGAGGAACGGAGAAGGGAGCAACATCGGTTGAGTGGCTTATGGGGGAGGAAAGGGCCCTGATTCCCTTCATTAGCTGCAGCTGGGAACACAGTGTATAAAAAGGGAAGCTGTGCACAGCAAAGTTGTTGGGAGCAAATTGCAAATTATCGGGTATCGTCGAGGCTTATCTGGGTTTCTGGAGTCTTCCCAACTGTGTGTGTTTTGCTGGACTTTCAAGTCTGCAATTCCTTCTCCTGCCCCGTCCAGTTAATTACTGCAGCATGATTTGTGTGGATTTTTATCGACAGTTTGTATGTACTTTGTTTTCGGACTGAATTTCCTCCACTTAAAGGCTGTTCTTGGGAGAGTTTTTTTCTCCAGCTGAAGGTAACCTGGATATTGGGGGCAAAGTTGGAGGTATTAAAGGGGCTTTTCTTACTTATGTGACTGTGTTGCCTTTGTGCCACGCCCCGGGTCATCACATTCAGTGTTGCCACACTGGAGCTGAAGGTTGGGGCGGGGGGGAGGGGGGAATAGAGATAGCTGGGGTATTGTAGACAAAGCAAAATATCCAGCTCCCCCAAACATGACAAACCCTCTGACGGGAACTCAAAAGGTTCCTTTATTGCTGGCAGCCTGGCAAAAAGTTTCTCCCACCGCAGGCTAACAAGTCTGTCCGTCCGGCAGGGAAATGAATATTTGTCTGCCATACCTATTCATCTCCACCCCCTGCCTTTTATCCCCAGAGCTAGAACGGGGCCTTGCTAGCAGCGGTGGCTCTTCCGTCCCAAGGACCAGCCCATAGATTTCCACTGCTCTCCTCTCCTCTGCCTTCTGTGCATCCACGCGTCAGGCGCCCACTAGTTTATAGCACAGGTGATTCACGCGGCAGAGTGGTTTGCCGC
This sequence comes from Notechis scutatus, assembly GCF_900518725.1. The sequence continues at coordinate 38,217 of NW_020717344.1, forward strand.
ATCTCCGCTCTTTTATTCACAGAGCCTGCAGGTGAAACTAAGTTAAGTTATGGGCTTTTTTTTAAATGCAGAGCACGCACAAAATCACCAAACTGGTTGTTATACCGGTGGAATCCCACCCCCCGGTGTACAGTATTCCTACATCAGGGAACTAGAACTCGCCGTCTCCTACTGATTTGGCCAAAGTCAACCAGGTGATTTTTACGCTTAAGGCGGGACTAGAACTCCCTGTCTCCCGATGATAAGCTGCCCAGCTGACTTTCGTGCACTAGAACTCCCTGTCTCCAAGGGACTGGCTCAAAGTCACCCAGCCGGTTTCCCTGCCTAAGACAACACTAGAATTCCCCAACTCCCAATTTCCCAGCCTGGAGCCTTAACCACGACATCTTCTTTGCTTTTATCTTTCCTAGAGCGTTGGATGTATCCCAGGCACCTTCCTGGGTAATGTCTTATTTGTCATATCAAAGTGGGGTCGACCCTTGCTGTCAACAGACAAGAGAGAGAGAAAAAAAAGGAAATTATCTTCAGGTAAGCAGGATCCCAAAGACCCCATTTAAATCCCGCCACTTCTGATTTAAGCAAAATGAAAACGTCGTTTCTGAAACGCGGCTCTTCGCCTCTCGTTTAAGGTGCTAATGATTGCAGACAATGGAAGCTCGTTTCAGAGGCGTCCACACCTGGAAAGGTGCAAGGAAGTTTTTCCAAGGGGGGGGTCTTTCTTTCTTTCCTCACCTGGGAAAACGGATACGGAGAAAACCTAACCCTCTGCCCCTAATTTACAAGGTCAAAGGGAATGCAATAAACTTGCATTTTTCCTTCATCTGATTTGTCCGAGGTATTGATGTTCTGCAGCCTGGGAAATGGCTTGGGTAAAAGAGCCAGGGGTAGCTCATGTCATGGGCGGTTCGGCGAACCGCCAAATCCCACCCCTGGCTGGCCCCCGCCCATCCCTCTCCTCCCAGGTGTCTCCACCTGGCCCGTTTTGGATGCGAGCTAAGTGTAAGGCCTGCGCGGAGGCTCAGGGAGGGCGAAAAATGGGCCTCCTGGAAAGGCTAGAAAAACGGGCCCATTTCTGACCTTCGAACCCGGGGGGGGCAGTTTTCGCCCTCCCAGAGGCTCAAGGAAAGCCTCTGCAGCCCCGGGAGGGCGAAAAATGGGCCTCCTGAAAGTTTCAGAAGGCTGGAAACGGGCCCATTTCTGGCCTCCAGAGGGTCTCTGGAGCCCAGGGGAGGCCATTTTCTCCCTCCCGGAGGCTGGAGGAAAGATTGGAGAGGGTGAAAACGCCCCCTCCTCCCCTTGCCGTGGTGTCGGAGGCCGACTAGGCCATGCCCACCGTGGCCACGCCCACCCAGCAACCAAGCAGAGAACCGGTTGCTGACATGTTGATGATCCAAGCTCTGTCAAGGACCTTGGAGTATTCATCTCTAATGATCTAAGTGCTAGAGCCCACTGCAACTACATAGTCAAAAAGGCATTAAGAGTTGTTAACCTAATCCTACGTAGCTTTTTCTCTGGTAACATCACACTACTAACTAGAGCGTACAAAATATTTGCTAGACCAATACTCGAATACAGTTCATCAGTCTGGAACCCACATTACGTATCTGATATTAGCACAGTTGAGAAAGTCCAGAAATATTTCACAAGAAGAGTTCTCCGCTCCTCTACTCGTTGTAGAATACCTTATGCCACCAGACTTGAAATTCTAGAACTAGAAAACCTTGAATTACGCCGTCTTCGGTCTGACTTAAGCATGGTATATAAAATCATACATTGCAATGTCCTACCTGTCAATGAATACTTCAGCTTCAACCATAACAAAACAAGAGCAAACAATAGATACAAACTCAAGGTTATTTGCACCAAACTTGATTGCAGGAAATACGACTTCAGCAACAGAGTGGTCAATGTCTGGAATACTCTACCCGACTCTGTGGTTTCTTCCCCAAGCCCCAAAAACTTTTAACCTTAGACTGTCTACTATTGACCTCACCCCTTTCCTAAGAGGTCTGTAGGGGGCGTGCATAAGCGCACCAACGTGCCTACCGTCCCTGTCCTATTGTTTCTTTTATTTTTATTTTATTTTTCTTATATGTACCTATTTCATGTATTCATAACTATGTATACACTTATACTTATTATCTTGTAAACAATTGACAAATCAAATAAATAAATAAATTAAATAAATAAATAAATAAATGTTTGAAGCCCAACCCTGCAAAGATCCATAGAGTGAACCCCAAAGAAGTGAAAATAAATTATAACGAACATTGAGAGCTGAGGGTCCCTGCAAAGCGCCACGGAGAGGGGAAGGATCAAGAGGGAAGCAAAGCCAGCTAAACAAGACAGGGAATCCTTGACCGACAACCACAATTGAGACCCAAATTTCCGCCGCTAAGTGAGACATTCGTTAAGTGAGGTTTTGCCGCGTTTTACCAAACCTTCCTTGCCACATTTGTGAAGCGAACCACTGCATTTGTTAAGTGAGTTATATGGTTGTTAAGTGAATCTGGCTTCCCCCATTGACTTGGCTTGTCGCAAGGTCGCCAAAGAGGATCACGTAAGCCGGGGTTTTACAATCGTCATAATCATTCAGTCACTTGTCTGAATTTTGATCGCGTCACTATGGGGATGCTGCAAAGGTCACAATGTGAAAAACAGGTCGTAAGTCCCTTTTTCTCTGGTGCTGTTGTAACTTTGCAGGGTCACTCAATGAACTGTTATTAAGTGCAGGACTCCCTGTGTAGAAAACACAGCAATCAACCATTTGCAGCTGTAAACATTTGACACTGATTTAACCACAGTCTCTTTTGGATCATGAATTTCAGGATAGCAGAATAGCAAGAGTTGGAAGGGCCCTTGGAGGTCTTCTAGTCCAACCCCCTGCACGAGCAGGAAAACCTGTATAATTTCAGGCGAATTCCTCCTGCTAATAATTACTTCCAACTTGAAAACTGAAGGTCTATAGATGTAGGGATGGTTAGATACCGTACTAATCAGAGGTGGTATTCAGACGGTTCGGACCAGTTCTCCAGAACTTGTTTTTTCTTTCTTAATGTAGACGTTTCATTATCCAACTAGGTAACATCATGCTAGAAGGGAGTGGGGAATGGGGTTTGTGGAGAGGAAGAGGAGGAGGGAGAAAGAAAGAAAGAAAGAAAGAAAGAAAGAAAGAAAGAAAGAAAGA
>NW_020717344.1:52586-64635 GCF_900518725.1 Notechis scutatus
AAGTGGGACTAGAATTCACCGTTTCCTGGTGATTGCCCAGTCACTCAGCTGGCTTTCGTGCCTAAAGTGGGACTAGAACTCACCATCTCCAGGTGATTGGACCAAAGTCACCCAGTTAGCTTTCATGCCTAAAGTAGTACTAGAACTCACCATCTCCTGGTGATTGGCCCAAAGTCACCCAGTTAGCTTTCATGCCTAAGGTGGGACTAGAACTCACTGTCTCCTGGTGATTGGCCCAAAGTCACCCAGCTAGCTTTCATCCCTAAAGTGGGACTAGAATTCACCATTTCCTGGTGATTGGCCCAAAGTCACCCAATTGGCTTCCATGTAAGGTGGATCTAGAACTCATCGTCACCTGGTTTCTAGGCCACCATCTTAATCACTGAACCAACCTGACTCTCTTTTGTACCACAGTTAATTCCAGTAGCTTGTCAGTCTTGACATTACAGTAGGCAGTACATTTTCTGCAGCAAAGGCCATTCCCTAGAATACCCCTAAGAATTATATTAGTTCTCTCTCAGCCGAGTGACCACCATTTCTCCGTCTGTCCTTTGATTCGAATCCCAGCCTGCCTGCACACAGCTCAACACACACACACACACACACACACACAAACATCACAACTCCAGCCTCAGAGATGTTTTCCATTCCACCCCTATCTCCTGGAAAGGGAGACCCAGAAGGAGGTTTTGAAAAATGATTTTCTTTCTTCGTTAGTGGGATTTATTTTGAGAGTAAGACCTAAGCAAAATCAATAGGAAAGAAAGTACTTTCTCTAGGTTTACAGAAATGTATTGAATGGGGCATTCATCATGAGTGTTCAGAGACCACAGGAATAATACTTTGCCCATGTTCTGATGGACATCAACCTTTGTTCAGCAAGTACAAAAAACTCACTTTATGGTTGGTGAAGTATTTAAAAAAAAACAACGGAGTGCAAGCAATTAGGTGTGTATTTATCTTCAGCTATCGTCAAAAGCACCTCATGGCAAACAATGTGTTATTGAAAAATGTAGGTTGTGCTTTGGAGAATGGAGCCTAATGTAAAATTGGTCTGTGACAATCCCACCATCTATTTCCTCCCTAATCTAATCACGTTTAATTACCTATATGAAGAGGAATTATAAACAACTTCCTTGTGCTTCATGATTAGAATAGAATAGAAATAGACTAGACTAAGTAGACTGGAAAAGAATAGAAATAGAATAAGAATGGGAATGGGAATAGGAATAGAACAGGACAGGACAGGACAGGACAGAACTGAATAGAAATAGAAATGGGAATAAAACAGGACAGGATAGGACAGAACTGAATAGAAATAGAAATGGGAATAAAACAGGACAGGACAGGACACAACTGAATAGAAATGGGAATGGGAATAGAATTTGGATTAGAACAAAATAGGACAGGATAGAACAGAATAGAAACAGAATAGAAATGGGAATAGAACAGGACAGGGCAGGGCAGAATAGGAATAGAAATAGGAATAGAACAGAATGGGACAGGACAGGACAGGACAGAACTAGAACTAGAATAGAAATGGGAAAGGGAATCGAACAGAATAAGGACAGGACAGAACAGAACTAGAATAGAAATAGAAATGAAAATAGGACAGAACAGAACAGAATAGAAACAGAACAGGAATAGAAATGGGAATAGAACAGAATAGGACAGGACAGGACAGAAATAGAAATAGAAATGGGGATAGACTAGATTAGACTAAACCAGAAATAGAATTGGAAATGGGAATAGAAATGGGAATAGAACAGGACGGGACAAAACAGAACAGAAGCTGCCAAGGTTGGGCACCCTGCCTTAAGCACCCAACAAGATAGAAGCTCTGAAAATGACTGAAGAAAACTCTTGATGGAATTGCAGAGTTTCCAGAGGGGTTAAGGATAAATGGTTTACAGTAATCATGGGGGAATGTTCAGAAAACAATTCAGAATACCAATGTTGTGAGTTTGTGCTGTGTAGGTCTTCAAGTCAGGTGCTGTTGTTGTTCGTAGCGACAGCCTGCAATATCCCTGCAGTTTTCTTGGAAAGGTCTGAGGAGTGGTTGCCCTCTTCCCAGGGTTGAGAGAGAAGGACGGGCCAAAGGTCAGCCAGGTGGTTGGGTGCCTAAGGCAAGACTAGAACTCACAGTCTCCCAGTTTCTAACCTGGTGCCTTTTAACCACTGCACCAAACTGGTTCAACAAATTTGCACATGGTTTTGGAGGAAAACTGAGGACATTTGTGATTTGGGGGAAATGCTGCAGGATTGATTAAATTAATTATCTAGGATTACAATGCAAGAAGTATTTTAGTTACAGGCCTGACAATTATAATTTGCTGCATTAATTATGTTCCCCTCCTAAATTAGATAGATAGATAGATAGATAGATAGATAGATAGATAGATAGATAGATAGATAGATAGACAGACAGACAGACGTAGGTAGGTTAGGTAGGTAGGTAGGTAGGTAGATAATGATAGTTAGGTAGATAGGTAGGTAGATAGATATGGGTGAGTGGGTGGATGGATGGACGGAGACAGAGAGAGACAAACAGAATATCAATTTTATCATCTGTATTAGATTTACAAGTTAACTTAGGACAAATTCTTTTCAACACCTCTTTGACGTCTTATTATTTTAGAAAATGAATTTAACCAGATCTCTCAAGTTCTTCCACCTCATTTCTAATTCACCTTTGCAGGCAATTAACACTTCGAGCCAATTTGTTCTAATTCCAAACAGTGAGCTCATCCCATTTTTTTTTCTGTTTCTGCTCTTGAACTAAAAGGAGGGAGGGAGTGGGGGGGGGAGGAGAGAAGGAAGGAAGTTATTCTAAGTCTAAGGAAGGAGTTAGGGAGGGAAGGAGGGAGGGAGGAAACAAGGAAGGAAACAAGGAAAAGGAAAAAGGGAAATGGAAGATGGGAAGGAAGGAAGGAGTTAGGAACAGAAGGAGGGAGGGAGGGAGGAAACAAGGAAACAAGGAAGAAGGAAGGGAGGGAAGTGGGAAGGAAGAAAGGAGTTAGGGAGGGAAAGAGGGAGGAAATAAGGAAGAAGGGAGGTGGGAAGGAAAGAGGGAGTTAGGGAGGAAACAAGGAAAAAGGGAGGGAAGTAGGAAGGAAGGAAGGAAGGAAGGAGTTAGGGAGGGAAGGATGGAGAGAGGCAGGAAACAAGGAAGGGAACAAGGAAACACGAGAGAGGGAGGGAGGGAGGAAAGGAAGGAAGGAAGGAAGGTAGTAGGAGAGCTGAGATTAATACTTCTGAACTCAATTTTAAAGGATCTATGACTGTTTCCCAGGTTTTCTCTGGTCTGTACAGGGACCTCCACCGTCTTAGGTTAGCCAGAAATCTTCTTAAGATTTATCGATATCAGTCGATCCTTTCCTGCTAATCTTTGGCTCTCTACCCAGGAGATAATATTGGCATATTGTCAGATAATTACGAGCAACAGGCTCAATTCCTAGCCCCTTGTCTTCTCCCTTGCATGTTGAACGATAGCAACGGCGTGTCCGAAGGTCGCAAAAGGGGATCGCATGACACCGCAACCGTCACAAAGAGGAGTCGGCGGCCAGGGGTCCGAATTTAGATCACAAGGGGGAAAAGCCAGATTCACTTCACAACCGCGTGACTCACTTACCAACGGCAGCGATTCGTTGAACAGCGGTGGCAAGGAAGATCGTAAAATGAGGGCAGAAGGACTCACTTAAGCACCGTCTCGTTTAGTGACCGAAATTGGGGCCTCAATGGGGGGGGGGTTGTAAGTGGAGGATGACCTTGTTGTGGCCCGCCGGCGGCTGACGGAGCTGGCAGCAGAGTCGGACATTAGTGAGGAGGCTGGGGAGGAACCTGGGCCGGTCTTGGAGGCTGAGGAGGGCTCGGACCAGGGCTCTGCATCGGAGGCAGGGATGGGGCCAGGGCAGGCTGCCAGTCATCAGCTGCCTTCAGACTCAGACAGCAGTGAGGCGGGGGAGCTTCTGGAACCGGTTCCCAGCCTGCGCATGCGCTACCAGAAGACAAGAACAATTGAGAAAGCAGGGTCGACTCAGGAGTAAGGCCACCCCTCGGAGATGATTGGCCCCTCCCATGGGACACAAAAGAGGAGCAAATGGGATGGGAGCTTTTGCAGGAAGCAATTAGTTCGTCTGGTCGGTTCAAGCTTTGAAAAGTTCTTTTTGACTCTGTGTCAAGTTTGGCCTTGCCCTGTGCCTGGCCCTTCGTTCTCTGGCCGCATTCCAAGTGCGATAAGGTGGGTGTTTATCAACATTCCCCTGAAAGACTGTTTGCGAAGCCGTGTAGGCTGTGAATGAACGTAATTCACAGCCGTGGGAAATAAAAGAGGTTTTGCTGGGATGAAGATTGTGTTTTTTGCTTCCTAAGGAAGCCTAGGTGAGAACAGACCTGTATTTTAAACCAGGGGTCACCAACTTTTTGGACCTCAGGGACCACCAAACTCATCATTTTAAATCCCGCGGACAAGAGACCCTGGGAAAATCCCCCAAAAAGTCTGCAGGAAAATCCCCCACCCTGTTTTCCTACGGATCGATCGTTCTTTATTTGGGATCGTAGGATACCATCTCCAGCTCCATTCTCAGGGGGGGAGAGAGAGAGAGAGGGAGAGACTTTTGGCTTCATGCAAGGAAAGCAGCAGAAGCAGCCAAAGTCTTTCTTCCTCTCCCCCAAACTCCGCCAGAAATGAGTCTTTGTGAGACTTGTCGCTCTGGCTCAGCTTCTTGGAGCAGGAGGCCTTGCAGGGCCCCAAAGACTCATTTCTGGCAGAGTTTGGGGGAGAGAAAGAAAGACTTCGGCTGCTTTCCTTGCATGCAGCCAAAAGCAGAGGAAGAAAGAAGCGGAAAGAAGCAGCCCGGTGGCCAGGCCAGGCCTGTGGGGCGTGTGGTGCAAGTTCCCCCCCTCCACCCTTTCCCCCCTCCCCTCACTACCTCGTGTTGTTCGCAATGCAAGCGATGCAAGCCTTGTGTTCCCATGGGCCATGTGGGCGGCGCAGCCTTGTGTTCCCGCGCAGCCTGGATTAATTGCTTTGGGGGGTGGGGACATTTCTCTGCGGACCACCGAAATTTTCTCGTGGTCCACCAGTGGTCCCTGGCCCACTGGTTGGCGACCACTCTTCTAAACAGCAGCCCTAGTCGGTCAATATCAGTACAAATCTAGAAGCATTAAGGTCAATTACGGGGCAGTTCATCCATTTGTCAAAATCCCGCTTCTTACCGCTAAAAGGCCATCATTTAATTGTCTAAAACAAACACCTACAGAAGCAATTTAATGTAAGACACAATGTCATATTGACCTTTGTGCGGGGGGGGAGGGAGAAATCACATTTTCTCCTTTGTGTCAGAACGGCATGAGGGCCACGCATGGAAAACATCGCAATGATTAAATGTCACGGCTTGTCAAGGCACCGAGGGTGGACGGTTGCAATTCATTCATTCTCTCTCTCTCTCTCTCTACAGGAAATGAAAGGACACAGAAAGTCTTGAAACACAGATTTTTGTTATCTGACGAACAAAACAGGCCAGGCTACTTCAGAGATAATGATACTCGTGTGCTGGTTCGCTGATGACGTTACCTAGTTGGGTCATGAAACGTCTGCAAGGAAATAGCCAAGCTCAAAGTGCGCTGAGGATCCCACAGTTCTCCTCCCTCTCCCTCCTTCCCTTCCTTCCTTCCTTCCTTCCTTCCTTCCTCCTCCTCCTCTCCACAAACCCCACTCCTTTCTAATACTGATGACGTTACCTAGTTGGGTCATGAAATGTCTGCAAGGAAATAGCCAAGCTCAGAGTGCGCTGAGGATCCCACAGTTCTCCTCCCTCTCCCTCCCTCCCCCCCTCCCTCCCTCCCTTCCCTCCCCTCCCCTCCCCCCCCCCCCAAACCCCCCTCCTTTCTAATACTGACGACGTTACCTAGTTGGGTCATGAAATGTCTGCAAGAAAACAGCCAAGCTCAGAGAGCACCAAGGATCCCTCATTTCTTTTCTTCCTCCTCCTCCTTCTTCCCTTCCTTCTTCTCCTCTCCCCCTCCTTCCCCTCTTCCTCCTCCATCTCCTCCTCTTCCACCTCCTCCTCCTCTCCACAAACCCCATTCTCTTCTGTATTGGCGATATTCCCTAGTTGGGTCACGAAACGCCTTGTAAGGAAACCCCCAAGCTCCAAGAGCACAAAGTACCCCACAAGTTGTAATTGTTCTCTCTCCTCCCTCCTCCCCCTCCCTTCCACAAACCCCACTCCCTTTCCAGCACTGATGATGTTACCTAGTTGGGTCATGAAACGTCTGCAAGAAAACCACCAAGCTCAGAGAGTCCCGAGGACCATGTAGCTCAACCCCTGAGCTACAAATATGCTCTTCTATCGGGACATAGAGACAACTAACATCTACCAGGCCACTCAAAAGAGACAATTTGAAAAGTTAAAAGACCACAACATCCCCTGACCAGCAATCAACCATGAGCAAAGATTAACACCAATATTAACACTGGACCAGCGACCAACCTGCAATCAACAGCCCCAATCAAGGAACAATCAACTCAGTAAAGAATAGCCTAATTAAGGAACCACAAGATCACTCCTTCCAACACTGAGAGGATAAACCGTTTGTATATAAGCTGAGAGCAAACCCCTTCTAGTACTGATAATGTTACCTAGTTGGGTTATGAAATATCCGCAAGGAAAAAGTCATGATCAGAGAGCACCTAGTACCCCACAGTCCTCCTCCTCCTCCTCCTCCTCTACACAAACCCCATTCACTCCCTTTTAGCACTGATGAAGTTTCCTTTTTGGGTCATGAAATAAACTCCCCCATAAATAGAATACCTTATGCCACCAGGTTTGACATTTGGACCTAGACAACTTAGAACTATCTGACCTAAGCTTAGTCCACAAAATTGTCTGCTACAACCTGTCCTCCCTGACAACGACTATTTCAGCTTCAACCACAATAACACACGGGCAAACGATACCAACTCAAAGTAAACCACTCCAAACTCGACGGCAGAAAATACGACTTCAGCAACAGAGCGGTCAACGCCTGGAACTCACTCCCGGACTCTGTTGTTACGTCCTCAAACACCCCAAACTTTAACCTTAAACTGCCTACCGTGGACCTTCTCACTCCATTCCTAAGAGGTCTGTAAGGGGGCGTGCATAAGCGCACCAGCATGCCTACCGTCCCTGTCCTACTCTTCCCATTTAATTCATACTCATTTATTGTGTATATATACTTAAACCTGTTGATGCTGGTAGGTTTATATGTTACGTTCCTACTTATGCTTGTTTTCTCATACGTGTTTAACAAACGAAACTAAATAAATAAATAATAAATAAATCAAATTAACTCTGGTTTCTTTGACGCCCTGATGATGTTACTTAGTTGGGTCATGAAACGTCCTCAAGAAAAAAGCCAAGATCAGAGAGCACCAAGGACCCCATTGTTCTGACCCACGCCCTTATCCAACAAATCCAACACAATCCAAAAGGAACAGAAACCTTGTAATGCTTTTGCAAAACAATTAGCTGTGAAAGTCTTGCCAAGCTGTGCCTAGACTTGCCATAAGATAACAGACCAGAAATAATTTGCAAAATAAGAATCTTCAAACACAAACTCAGGATACTGGAAGGTCCACGAGGCTGGAGTTTCAGAACGTCTTTGCCTTCTGCAAAGTATATGTTCGTTTCACAGCTGGCTTTTATCTTCTTTGAAAAAAGGGCCGTCACCTTGCAGCCTTACTCCCGAGTTGCCCGTGCTGTTGCAGCTGCTCTCTCCTGCGAGCAATCCTGCGCACATGCGCACTTGAACTGGACGAGCAGAAAAGTAACTTGAACTGAAGTTTCCAGGAAGTCTGACCGTGGTTTCAGCAGAAACAACAGCCGGAATAGCTTTAGGTTGGTGGAGAAAACTTGCCTCTCTGTCAAAGATGCCTAGGAGGGCCGCGCTCAAAACATGCTCTTTAGTCCTCGTCGATCCACGCTCTTCTCGGTAGAAGCTGTCGCTCTCAAAGGCTTTGCAACAGCTCAACACGAAGCCCCCCGCAACTCAAACACCGGTCTGTCATGCTACTCAAGTGACAAGTGACCCTCTAACCATGGGTGTCCACAACCTCCATTCTTCTTTCTACTGTGGCAAAAATTGGCCAGGGGGGACAGACCTGCCAACCTGTGTTACATCGCTGTGATTACCAATGGCTTTTGGCAACCTGGGGGGGGGGGGGTTTGATAGGCAGAGCGGGGTCTTAAGGCAAGTGAGAAGATCCCCCTTTTCTAACCCCACCTCAAGGTTTTAAGGCCAAAGTCAAGTTCAAAGTTATTTGTCTGCTCGGATTTCCGTTCCTTGCCCTGAAGTTTATTCTTCGTGCATGGAAACCTCTTTGAAGACAGCCAAGCGATGGACAGAAAAAGGGACAGGATAACAGAGATGGAAGAGAGACACAGGGTTGTGTGGGCATCTTTGGGGGCGGGGTCCCTGAAGTTTTTTGACCACAAGGTTGGAGAAGGTAGGAAGGTATAAAACACTGTGTTCTGACCCGGCTCCCCAAACACGACAAGCCCTCTGAAGTTAAATCAATGATTCCTTTGTTAGGAATGCCAGCAGCTCCGGCAAAAAAATTCTCTCTCAACGCAGGCTAACAAGTCCGTCCGTCAGGGAGATGAATAGTTGTTTGCCGCACCTATTCACCTTCACCCCCTGCCTTTTATCCCCAGAGCTAGGGTGAAGCTTTACTAGCAGCGGTGGCTCTTCCGTCCCGAGGGCCGGCCCATAGATTTTCACTGCTCTCCTCTCCTCTGCCTTCTGTGCATCCCTGCATCAGGCGCTGTTCCTCCTCTTCCTCATCAGCCACCTCCAGACCTGGGGGCTGTTGATTCTTCATCTGAGGGCTGATGGATGGCCCAGGGGCTCTCCTTCTCCCTCTCCTTCTCTCTCCCCCTCCCTCTCTCTCTGGCAGCTCCATTCCCTCTTCTCCCTTGGAGCTCACAGGTTGTCTTGATGCTGACCCTAACTCCCACATTTCCTCCTCTGATTCGGCTGCTAGAGGGGCTGAAAGGGCCAGAGGCCAACAGGCCACAACACACTGTATAATCCGGAAAGGTTAAAAAGATCAGAAATCAATGTCCAGAATAATGGGTTTTGGAGCAGAGTCTAATCCAGGAGTGTCCAACCTTGGCAAGACTTGTGGATTTCAACTCCCAGAATTTCCCAGCCAGCAAGTCAACTGCATGGTATTGAGGGATTTATTACTATTGACACTATCTTTGCTTTATTTTGCCACAGTCATTCTTCAGACCTCTAAAAATTGTCCCAATAGTGATAGATGCTTGGGTGCCATCCCAAAACAGCTAGAGCCTCACTTGAACACCACCGGCATTGACAAATTCCACCATCCGTCAATTGCAAAAAGGCAGCTTGACTTGGAAGAGCTTACATCCTGTGATGAGACCTCTAACATCATCAAACATCAACTGCCTTTCCCAGGTCCTTGGAAGGACTTGATAGGTGGATAAAAAATTGCTGAATCCACTCTAAACATCTGGATGACTGTGCAAGAAGTGGTAATAATAGAAAAAGAAGCATCGGAGAAGATAACAAAATTCAAAGACCTGCAATAGAAACAGAACGACTGTGGCAAATGCAAGCAAAGGAAGGTACCAAGAGTCAATCAGAATCAAGATGGAAGGGACCTTGGAGGTCTTCTAGCCTGTGATGACCCAGGGTGGGATACAAAACAGCCACAGAAAAGAGGTGAAGCCCCTTTTATTCCTTCACTTTGCTTTCAAGCTCCAAATATTCTTGATGGAAGACAAAAAACTCCCACACAAACAGTTACAAGAAGGAGGAAAAAAGCAACACAAACCAGGCAAGATAAGGGCTGGAGGACGTCCACAGATAACAGAACACATACTGGGAAGGACATCAAACTCAGAGAGGAACCATAAACTAGAGATATTTCCAAGCTTTGTTTCCAGCGCTCGCCCGTACGCACGTCCGTCCTCTTATCCAGCTGTCACAACTGCAGCCCATGAAAAGGATCAAGGCCCTCTCCTCCCGAGTAGACCACGTCTCTCCCTTATCCTCTCCTCCCTGCGTGCTCTGGGATGGAGAGGGGATGGACCTCTGACTGCCCAGATGGCCTCTGCCCTTTGCCAGCCTCCTCCACAACCTCCGGAGCCACCCTTCCACTCCCTGTCGGCTGTTCCTCCTCTCCCTCAGAGTCCGTCTCCACCAGGGGCATCCCATAGCCCAACCCTATGCCCAAGCAGGACACTCTATATATCATTTGAGACAAGTTATGTCCAGTCTCTTCTTCATAACCCTCCAGGGATGAAGCACCCACAACATCTGGAGGCAACTTCTGCTCCATGGGTTGATTCTTCTCACTGTCAGAAAGTTTCTCCTTATTTCCAGGTTGAATCTCTCCCTTGATCAGTTTCCATTCATGATTCCTTGTCTGGCCTTTAGGTGCTTTGGAAAATAGCTTGACCCCCTCGTCCTCTCTGTGGCAGCCCCTCAAATATTGGAAGACTGCTATCATGTCCGTTCCCCCCCTGTCCCGTCCCCCCGCAAGTCTTTCTTTTCTCTAGACTGGCCACAAACCTCTTCTGAAAACGAGAAACTCCAAAATATTTATTTGAGGAAGGCGGCACATTCCAATTTAGAGAAGCCGCCTCCAACGTTGCTATCTCTGGGATCCAGATATTTGAGCCTTTGTCACCTTCGAAACTGCAAAGCCAGCGGCAGGCAGCTGGGGTGGTGGCTCCAACGCTAGGCTAGCGGAGTGCCCTGGTTCCTTCAGGGCGCCCGCAAAGGGCAGTGCCCACGGGATTCCTCTCCACCAACCTCTTTGAACCTCAGGCTGACTTGTTCCGACAGTTTCGCTGGCCTTGAGCTGCTCGGGATGCACCCCCCAAAGATGGGGCAAAGCACCACGGATGGCCTTGGGGTGAAGCTGGCGTGGCTCACTCCAGGATATGCCTGCTTTCAGCGGGGGGGGGGGGGGGCCACTTTGGAGATTTTCTTCAAAGAGAAACACTACAAATATCCCTACAGGTTGCAGCTTGGTAGAAACGCATTGTGTAGGCATCGCTAACGGGGGTCTGTTAATTCTGTCTCGGGTTCATAAAGGACCTAAGAAGGAGAAAAGACTGGCTAGACAGTCTGGTGTTCTACTAAAGGTTTACGTGTCACTTCCTATTAGTTCCAGCCAGCTTGGCAAATCAAGGAACTATCAACTCAGAAAAACAAGTAAACAACAATCAAGAAGCCAGTAAAAAAAAACTCCCACCAACATGGAAAAGGCAAGCCACTGGTATATAAACAGAAAGCAAGCCCCACACTCAGTAATACTGATGGTGTTACTTAGTTGGGTCATGAAATGTCTGCAAGAAAACAATCAGAGCACCAAGGAACCCACAGTTCTCCTCCTCCTCCTCCTCCTCTTCCTCCTCCTCCTCCTCCTCCCCATTCTCTTTTAGCACTAATGATGTTACCTACTTGAGTCATGAAATGTCTGCAAGAAAACAGCCAAGCTCAAAGAGCACCAAGGATTCATAGTTCTCCTCCTCCTCCTCTCTCTTCTTTCTCCTCCATTCTCCTCCTCCTCCTCCTCTCCTCCCTTTTCTTTCTCCTCCATTCTTCTCCTCCTCCTCCTCTACTCTGCAAACCCCACTCCCTTGGAGCACCGATGACGTTCTCTAGTTGGGTCATGAAACGTCTTCAAGAAAACCACCAAGCTCAGAGAGTCACCAAGGGCCCTATATTTCTTCTTATGTTCCTCCTCCTCCTCCTCCTCTCCCTCCATTCCCTTCTTCTTCTTTCCCTTCTCCTCTCCTCCCTCTTCTTTCTCCTCCCTTCTTCTTCTTCTCCTCCTCTACTCTGCAAATCCAACTCTCTCCTAGCACTGCTGATGTTCCCTAATTGGGTCATGAAACATCTGCCAGAAAACCACCTAGAGAGCAGCAAGGACCCCAGTGTCGTCGTCCTCCTCCTCCTCTCCACAAACCTCACTCCTCCTAGCACTGCCGATGTTCCCTAGTTGGGTCATGAAATGTCTGCGAGA
>NW_020717345.1:0-19515 GCF_900518725.1 Notechis scutatus
CCGGTCAGGTTACTGTCACACACTATGAAGATCTTCGAACGCGTCCTCGATAAGCGCATTCGGGACATCGTCGACATCAGTGTCAACCAGGCCGGATTCATCAAGAACTGCGGCACCACCGATGCCATCTTCGGTGTGCGGATGCTGATGGAGGCTCACAGAGAGAAGAAAATCCCGCTCCACACCGCCTTCTTGGACTTGGAAAAGGCGTTCGACCGAGTCCCGCACGATCTCATCTGGTACGCACTGCGAGATCACGGCGTGCCCGAGCTACTCGTACAATGGGTCCAACTCCTATACAGATGTCACAAAAGCCGTGTAAAAGCGGCAGCTGGGATATCAGAGGAGTTCAATATCACCGTCGGCGTACACCAGGGCTCTGCTCTCTCACCACTGCTGTTCATTCTGGTGATGGACACAATTACACATGACCTGCACACGCCCGCCCCATGGACGCTGCTCTACACCGATGATGTGTTCCTGGCCAACCTGCGCAAGGCTGAACTCGAGCACCTAGTCCAACAGTGGCACGACCGCCTCGAGCAGTTCGGGCTCCGGTTGAACCTAAAGAAGTCCGAATACCTGACCACTGACAACGAAACGACAGGCTCCATCCACGTGAACGGGCAGGAGCTACCGCGCGCCTCCACCTTCAAGTACCTGGGAACTACTCTTGGGGAAGAAGGCCTACTACAAACTGAGGTGGCAGCCAGGATCAACGCAGCGTGGGGCAAATGGAAGTCCGTCACGGGCGTCCTCTGTGACAAGAAGATGCCGATGCGCCTGAAGGCGAAAATCTATAACTCTGTGGTGCGCCCCGTGGCCATATACGGCGCAGAGTGCTGGCCGACGACCAAAGAAGTCGAAAGCAGACTCCAGACAATGGAGATGCGAATGCTCCGATGGTCGGTAGGCCTCACCCTACTCGATCGCGTCAGGAATGAAGAAATGCGCAGACGGTTCAACGTCGTGCCCATCCCCACGGTCATGAGGCAGTCCTGGCTACGATGGTTCGGCCATGTGAGTCGCGCCAAGGAAGAATCCATCATCAAATCTGCGATGAAGGTGATTGTCGGAGGAGCGAGACCGCGTGGTAGACCTAAGCAACGCTGGATGGACACGATCAAGGCCGATCTAGAGATCGCGAAGGCAGACCCGACATACGTGGCAGACAGAGAGGCGTGGAAGCAGTACTCAAGGACATTAGCGGACCTCGCCAGAGCGCGAGACAAACGCTGAAGAAAAAGAAGAAGAAGATTCTCTTTATTTCATTTATTTATTAAACATTCCATTCCATTACAATGAGTATTTTATCTATCATTTTAATCACACTTGTTTCATATTTTCAAAGTTCATTTCTATTTCTAATGTAACAATACAATCTTATGTACCCTTGCAGAATCTCCTTTTCAATTAAGTTTTCACCCATTATCTCTGTGTCTTCTAAATAGGCTTATACCCTTAATCCTTATACATTTTCCCTGTTTCTCTATGTCCTGTTTCTGTCCTTTTTCATTTCTTTTCCTTCCCCTTTCCCCCACTCTTCTTCTCCCTTCCCTTTTTGACCCCTTCTCTCTCTAATTCTGATTCTCTCTTCTGTAATCCTCTCTTCTGTTTCTTCTTAATGTTGTAATTACTTTTCAAACTATATTTTGGGGGGTTGTTTTTTCCGATCTTAAATTTTCCACTCTCTTTCCCCCCTTTCTTTTCTTTTCTCCACATAGAAATACTTGGTCATTGAAGATGGCTTCTTCTTTGTCCCGCCCTTCTTATTCTACAGGCATTTCTTGTTGTTTCTCATAGTTCAGGATCTCCATTTCCAAAAATTGAAATACGAAGCCAAAAGAACATCTTCCTTCTTGTGCATCTTCTTTCTGTTTTGTTAAGTTCCATTCTCAATTCTTCCAAGAGTGGTACCATTTTAAAAACTTTTAAACAACCACCCGATTAATTTTAGTCCTTTAGATCCAATAGCCAAAAATCCAAAAATCAACAAGTAATCCAAATAATCCAAAGCTGTTTCTTCTTGCTTCTTTTTTCCACTTTCTCTTCCTGGGGTTCTCTTATCTTGTTACAAAGTTTCAGTTAAAATGTCTCTTTTAGGAATCTTGTTAAAGTTTCACTGTTAATTCCTTTCACTTCCAGGTGGTCTCTTCCATTTTTCCAAATCCCACCCTTTTGTTTTTTTCCTTCTTTTAAAAGTTTTTGAGAATCCAGAAATCTTTATTATCCCTTTGACATTTTATTTTCAGCTTAAATACCTGTTAATGTCAAAGTGGATTTTTGCCAATTTCTTGCTTAAATCTCTTAGTTGTCAATATAGGGAAGAAAAGAAAAAAAAACAAATCCTTTCCCTTCCCTCTCTTTTTCGCTGCTTCAAAGTCTTCTTTGGGAACAATGTCCTTTATAATTCAAATTCCAGGGTACCTTATATTGTTGCTTTTTCAGTTCGACCCAGTCAGCCAAAACTTTCTCTTCTTATCTTCCTCCTGCACATTCTTTTCCAGTTGAGTTCTTCTTTGAGGTGTCCATTTCTGACCACCACTGCAACTGCCTTCGGGAAAGGGAGTAATGGCCAGCTGGGGAGGAGAGATGCGGCTATCCTCGAGCCTGCTGGCAGTCTCCCCCCTCTTCACCACCTCTACAGGTTGCCTTAGCCCTGAAACCAGCCAGCTCAGGGTGCTCCAGCGGCGAGCACAGATCAAAACTGCACACGATCATAGATTTTGGTCTGTTGCCGAAGAAGCTCAAACCGGAACTTCCTCTGATTACATCATTTTGAGACATCATTGGTCTGAAATAATAATTAATTCAATATCTACAATTATTGGTATCAATGGCTTTCTATATCCATCAACCCAAGTTTGCAAAGAATTTTTTTGCTGGTCACAGATGTTTTTCTCAATTTTTAAATTTTGAAGTCATCAGACTGATGAAATTTAGTACACTGGATTGTGCAGTAGCTCTTACTTCAAACCATGCATTGTTAACAGAGGGCCAAAGTAATGAGTACAATGCTCTGTGCCAGGGGTGTCAAACTCACTCTCATTGAGTGCTACATCAGGAGGCAGGCAGTGGGCCTGTCCAGCTGAGCATGGCCAGGGTGGGCATGGCCCGATCAAGGTCACTCATCTCTAGGAAACCTGTGATGTCCCAGATGGTCTCCCCAAACTCAGTTTTCAGCTGGGAAAACCTCCCTGATTGCCTCCTGATGTGGCCCTCAATGAGAGCGAGCACTCTGCCAGCAAAAATGGGCTTGGTATTCACTGGCAGAGGCACCATAGGATGGTCCTTCACTGTTTCCAAAGTGGCTATGTGGGCGAGATCCAGGGGTGGGATTCAAATTTTTTAACAACCACTTCTGTGGGCATGGTTTGATGGTCATGTTATTGGTTGGGCGTGTCCAACTCAATATCATTCACATTGAGGCAGGTGTCTCCTTGCCTGGCCTCTCATGACTGTGGGGATGCTGCAATAGTCATAAGTGTGAAAAATGGTCATAAGTCACTTTTTTCAGTGCCATTGTAACTTTGAATGGTCACTCCACACAAGCAAAGTACCAGCAAAGGAGGGGGAAAAAACCTCCAGAGAAGTTCCTAAGACAGGAAGTCTAGTCCTGCCAAGAATGTAATAAGGTTTAACTGAGAGGCAGTTTCTGTAAGCAACACCAGAATGTTTCCTTTCTGCCTTCCTTACAGAATTAGGCCAGTAATTTATTCTAACAACCGGTTCTCCAAACTGCTTAGAATGTTAACAACCGGTTCTAGAGAATAGGTGCCAACTGGTAGAATCCCACCCCTGGCCAGATCTAAGTACCCCATGGGCTGGATCTGGCCTGTGGGCCTTGAGTTTGACACCCCTGTTCTATGCCAACTATTAGAAAAGTAATCCTTCTTACAGACAATTTTTTCCTTCCCTAGAACATTGTTATTTGCAGGTTTAGAGGAGATGCTTTGAGACTTTCATCAATAAAGATATTTTTGTCCTACATAAATTAAGGCAGACCAGTCTACATTCAGGCAGCTTACCTGATTAAAGCCTACTGGCCATGTGATGGAATCTACAGAAATATTGAAGAACGTGTCTTCTGGAGCTGTGGGATCTATCATCCCAACTTTGATCCTAACAAAGGATTGGTTTGGGAATGAGATCCAGTTGATGATATCATATCCACCAATGAATTCTCCATTTTTATCAAAGGAGACCTTCTCACCAACAGTGTTGTTGAATCTGACACTTCTCAGAAAAGAATGAACCTGAAAAACAGGGACAGCCAGAGAAGGACAAAGAGAGAAAAGGACAGAGAAGAGAGAAAAATTCCATACATTCAAAATGTACATATGGATGTTTCTTTAAACAAAGAAAATATTAAAACTTTTTAATATTTTAGTTGTAGATCAGTATTATACAAGTAACATAACAATCATTCCTATAGAGAGGCAGAGGTAAAATATCAGTTTACTGAAAAAGAATCAACATAGCATAGCAAAATAAGAAAACCAGCAAAAAAAATAATTAGCATTTAGTTTAAATGCTAAAGCAACATAGTTGGGTGACATCTAATAAATGCATAAGAAATGGTAGGATGTATAGTGCTATAAAAGTTTAATGCTATTCTTACTTGTAAACAGCCTTATACTTGCTGTAGCCATGCTAAGGTTTGATTTGAAATATTGCAGTTACATCCCAACAGACTAGAAACCAGATGATAACAAGATAAATGTAATTGAAAAGCTTTATGTTTATCTATGTATATATTCTCTTCATACACACAAGCAAATACATTTTCCAATTATGTCATATTTTATCCTATTATTGTCTTATACATTTGAATATATTATCTATAATGGAATGGAGCCCCTTCCCTATGGTTAACAGAGTATAATGCTAATACTGATAGTAGAGTGGGCAGTCCTATAAGATTTTGCCTATAGATGAATAATAATAAAGAAAGCAGCTTGGAAGAATCACTGTGTGTCAACAAGAAGGTTTTGGGCAATTCTGTCAATTTCAGGGATAGAATAATATTCTAAGAAATGTGGTTGTAATTTTATAGAATTCAATTTACAATTTTAATATAAGCTCAATATTACAGTTGTTTAACACATTACTACATCTCATTTTTTTATCTAAATCCCACTATAGCATATGGTTTGTTTCAGTTTATGGACAGACCTTGCAACTACAGATATGGTTGTTCCAATGGTGCTTTTAGAAGAAACAACTGGACTTTCTTGATTTCCTTGAAGAGGGTTCTCTTCTCATCCAAGAGCTTCTTCAGTTCTAAGTGAATGTTGGGGAATGAAAAGATTTATATTCCTGACAGTCATCTGGTCATTCACATTTTTTCTGAGAGTTATTGAGGACACTTGGAGGTCTTCAAAGAAAAGCAAAAAAAGTCCAGTTGCCTCTTGAAACAGCACTTTTGGGACAACTGTGACCTGGACAACTGATATTCCCCACAGACATTCAGATATGGTTGTCTCTGCACTAATCTGCTTAAAGGCTTACCTTCCACCACACTTGATTGTGAAACTGTTTCCTCCCCTCTTTCTCTACTGGTGTTACCCTGGATTTGGATAAATAAAGAGATTGCCAAGCGTGTGCCACAGCATAGACTGCGTTGTAAATGTTGTAACTCTGTCCACTGATGTGTGTTTCAAACACAGATGTAGGAAGAGTGCCAAGCTTCTCCTGTCCGGTACAAGTTGTCTCAGGTGTCTCTGTTCTTGAGTTTGAGAAGAAACAACCAAATGCCTGTTCCCAGAAATCTTTTCTAAAATGATCGTGATGGTCATTGTTTGGACTTAGATTGTGAAGAAATTCCTGGAAGTCTTGAATCTCTTTTATGTGAACTGCAAAAGATAAAGCCCCATGTAGGAAATGGACATCCCATGATTTATGAAAGGAGATCGAATCATAATCTGTCTGAGCGTTTATAAGCCAGATCTTTGTCTTCTTTGGTATGTCCTCCACTTCTGAAAACTGGAGGAACATTCTCAGAAATGTTATGGTCCGAGTTTTACCATATATGATTATCACATTGGCGCTGCTCTTCATGAGAACATGGTATATATGTTTTCCTTCATCCATAACATCAATAAAGTCACTATAGAAATCTGTGTTTGGTATCTCTGCTATGAACTCAGTACAGATGCCATATTCAGAAAGTGTATGGACCACTTCTTGGACAAATTTCTCTCCTTTTTCATCCTTTACTACAAGAATTCCAACCCAGATCCATCTTAAATACTTCAATAGCAGTATGAGGCCCTTTTGTTCATGAGATTCATTTGGAAACATTTTCTGGAAAAAAACCTCTTGAGTCTCTTTATCCATGGCTGGAGCAGAGCCATAGGTCAACTAAAGGAAGACATATGCAGATGGAAAGGTCCATGTTTTCTTGCCATGTACATTTACACCTCCAAACTAGACTGTGTTGTTTCTCTGTGTCATATAATTTTTGTGGTATATGGATATCGGTGCATATACATATACATGTACACACACACACACACACACACACACACACACACGTCAGGACTTTCCTGATAGTCAGAACAATTAATCAGTGGAACAACTTGCCTCCAGAAGTTGTAAATGCTCCAACACTGGAAGATTTTAAGAAGAGATTGGACAATTATTTGTCTGAAGGGATGTAGGGCTTCTTGCCTGAGCATGGGGTTGGACTAGAAGACCTCCAAGGTCCCTTCCAACTTTGTTATTCTTCTCTTCTCTTTATTCTATTCTAATGTATGCCAATTAGTGTACATTTAAAATGACAATAAAGTTATTCTAAGTCTAAGTGAACCTCTTAAAATGTGTATTTTAAAATGTGTATTTGAGTCTCTTGATGGCCTTGAACTTATATACTGAAGCATTATGAAACTAGTTGTCTTTATGTAAAAATATCAACCAAGATGTTCCTCTACATCATGAGGTTGGTCAAACCAGGGGTCAACCACCAATTCTCCAAAGCAGCTGATAGTGAAAGCTAATCTAGGTGAGAACCAGGTTAGGAAAACAAATCAATATAACAGCTTGGCTTCAGTCATTGTGACTTCTCTATCATTGGAGATATATAAGAAGAGACTGGAAAACCATTGATATGAAATGGTAATAGGGTTATCTGCTTGAGCAGAGGTTAGACTAGAAGACTTCGAAGGTGCCTCCCAGATATTAATTCTGTGTCCACATTGGGGAATGTTTTTCTACGGCCAGTATTCCCACCATCTGTTCAGAGTTATGGGTATTCATGCTGCTATGGTAATCCTATCAAGCAAAAAATAGAATCTGAAAGTTGTCTCCTTTTTGTTTTAGAGAAAGAAACACAGAGACATCTGGGGAAGTATGGAAATATTATTTATTTATGGAATTTATATTGCTGCCTATTTGCCCATCGCAACTTGAGGCAGCTTACAGAATGTAAAACCACATTTAAAACAATAAAAAATTATCAAAAAGAATCAAATAAATTAATAAAGTACAATAGAACCAAATCATCCCTCCAACTACTACCCCTAACGAGGCACACAGTCTTCTGGGGAAGTATGGCAATATAATAAAGAATATCTTCTGCACCTCTTACCTGAGGAACTTTGTAGATGGACAATACAGCTGCCATGTGAAGGGAAATATCAGGTCCCCCAATCACTGCAGCCAAAAGTTTTGGGACCCCACACTTGTAGTTAGGGATGAATTTGCCATGAGTGAAAGGCAGCAGCATTGAAGCAAAGTAAGTCCAGCTTGGACTGAAATGGCTGTTAAAAATATGGAAGCCCAGCGTGATATTGGGAAGGATCTGGGGATTTTCATTGATCTCTTTTAGAGCAAACGCTAAGGCCAGGACATGCTGGTAATTCTGAAAAAATACTCTGTAAAGAATAAAAAAAAGAGATAAATGTCTCATTCATAGCATGGAACCTGCAATCCTTCAGTACAACACATTTCATGGAATGTGTCAGTGCAACATCTAGAAACATTGAAATCTGATGGCAGAAAAAGAGTTAGTGGTATTTTGACTTATTCAATTTCTTCTTAATTTATTCGTTATTTTTATATTGTTTCAATTTTTGTCAGATGATGGACATGTGTTTAGCCAAAGCATGTTCAATCTGTTACTGATGATTGACCCATTACCTTTGCTTGGAAGTTGGTTGCAAGCTTCCAGGACACTTTCTGTGAAGTAATGCTTTCTAACATGACTTTTGAACTTCCCTCCAGTAGGTTTGAGGTTATGTCTCTATGTTTTTCATTTTTGCTCAATATTGAAAATACTGCCTTCTATACCTTATTCACACTCTTAATCTATTTAAAGATTCCCCCCTTTTCCTTCTGTCCTTCAGTATGTACTTATTCCATTCCTCCAAACTCCCCTGGTATGTTATGTCCCTCAGACAATGCATCATTTTTGTTGCTCATCTCTGGACTCAATCAATCTCATCAATATCTTTGTTTTAAGTGAGGTCCCAGAACTGGATATAGCATTCCAAATGGGATCTCACTAAAGCCATATATAGCAGGATTAGGACCTACTTTGTCCTGCTCTTGTTCCCTCTAGTAATGCATCCATCTTTACTACTCAGCCCAGATCCTGGAAAATGCAAGGAAAAAAATTAGCACATGCACACATGCACACAAACATGTGCGCACACACACCTACACACACCCATCATCATCATCATCTTCTTCATTTAACAACCCCATAATCCCTTGTGGGGTGGCGTCTTGGTAACTCAATCAAGCCAGCATAATGTTTGAATGGCTGGATGCCTTTCCTGACTCCAATGCAGAATTTTGTTCAGCAGACATGTTCTCAGTGTGCCCAGACAGAAATATTTGCCTCTATCTAGGATAGAACTCACAGCCTCCTGATTGTGAGGTGAGAGCTCCACTTCATTTATAGTAGAAAACAAACACTTGCTTCAAATTGGAAGTGCTATTTCTTAATAAATGGTCCAGAGTCAAACCACAGCTTTTAAGAATGGCTTATATCCAGAAGGAAATTGCTGAATTTTGGTATCAGAAATATCAAATGAAATTTGATCAAGAGAAATATGCCCTTCCCCCAAATTGTAGTTAAAATATTAGACAGATGTAGTTACAGATATTTAGACATGGCTTGTTATCATCTCTCTCAAATTTACTTGGGTGCTGAAATTTCACTTCATATAAAATAAACCTAGGTGTCTCATTGAAGATTCTTCTTTGCGGAGCCTTTGTCATGGGAGGAAAACATTTCAAGCATCATGTGATTGAGTAACATGGTCCAGAGTTTTACAATAAATGGATGATGTACTTACACAGATCCCTCCTGAAGTGCCAGAGAAGGATGTTGACTGAAATCAATGGGAGCAGAAAATGTAAAGAAGGCAGAAATAATCCCAGCAAGGTTGATGTCGCCAATCTGATGATACGTGTAATATATAGGAACAGGCTCATAAAGGTCACATGGAAGGTTAGGATCCTGGCACACTATCAGAGGCATTACTATTAACAGCAACCTAGAAAAACTAAAATCTTCCATGAGTGTCTTCTGTTTGGTACAAATGCCTCTGTCTGCAAGAAAATCTTTGATGTAGATTAGACTGAAATGTCTTCTTGAAATGTTTTTCAGACACAGATAGCAAATGCAACATACTATCAAATCAATTCACAGAGCTCTGGGGCTCTGAGCTATGGGATGGAATATTACGGGGACAATTAATAGCATCATTCAGAGTCAGTTCCTCCTTTTTCCATTGGATCCCATAGGATCAGGAGGAGAGAAACTGGCTAATTTGATAATGATAGTGGCACAGTCACATATGTAAACATCTTCAAAATATGTAAGGCCCTCCTGAGGCAGCAAGGCAGGAGTCACGAGATAAAAATAAATCCATGACATCCATAAATGAAGATACATACAAATGTAAATATAGTTCTATTCTACACTATGCTATGCTATGCTATGCTTTGCTATGCTATGCCATGCCATGCCATGCCATTCCCCTCCCTTCCCCTCCCCTCTCCTCTCCCTTCCTCTATAATTCTCGACTCTTGAATGTCTTGTCTAGTATAATCTAATCTTCCCTCCTGGAGTGTTTTATCTAGTCTAATTTAATCTTACCTTCTACTACACTATGCTACAGTATTCCATACTGTCCATTGTTTTGCATTCCATTGCATTGTGTTTTTCTTTCATCAATTCTTCCAGAAATGTGGCTGCTTATTGCACTACTAGGTTTTCATGTGGTTGAATTCTACTTTTGCGGATTAGTATATGATGCCATAGGATGGTGCTTTCCAAAGTTTTATTGGGAAATAGACAAATGACAGCATGACAAGCATATAGCAGAATTGGGATTCGTTTACTAACCACAGCAAAGAGGAAAAACTCAGCTTTGGTAAGGTCCCAAATCATATTATTAATTTAAGCATTAAATAAATGTGAGTCAGAATACAGTTTTATTTTATTCACTTAGAAGCTGTAATAAGGTGAGCCAGTTGTCCAGGGCCTTCCTGCTTTCTGATTCCATTTGAGACAAAAGCCTCCACAGAGCATGCAGCAGAACCTCCAGGATATCTCCCAGCTCCTTCTGAAACCCAAGTGGGTCTATTAGTTATCAAGGATGACTTATTGAAATAGGTGAGCATTGGAAACTCTCACAGCCACCAGGGCATAATCTGGCCATGACAAGGGATAATGACAGATCCCCCAGCAATTCATGTTACTATTACTCTGAAAACAAAATCATATCTGGAGTATGATCATTATGCTGAGTTGAGCCTTGGATGATCTGGGGTAGATTTTCTAGATGTACACTAGAAAACTGCCAGTGTTTGCTTGTTTCAGAAACAAATTCATGAGCCCTAATAGAGTTCTGCTCTATCTTAAATTTCAGAGATAGAGAAATATAGAGCACCAATCTTACTGCACATTGTTCTCTGGTTTAAATGTGCCAGTGGAGAATATCTCCAACATCTACATACTGGTATAAAGGATATCAGGCAAATGGAAAGATTTGTTAAAACTTTCTCTTCATGAGCCGATGTTTATCATTCAGTTCAGGTCTCATCACAATGATAAAACACTTGGGAAGAAAGAAACACATCAATAAGCCAGCACTGGAGGAGATCATGGAAAAGATCTCCACAGCCAACATATATTTCCCCCTTGTGCTTAGATAGGTCGGGATAAAGCACAGCCAAACACTGCAGAAGGCCAACATGCTGAAGGTGATGAATTTGGCTTCATTGAAACTGTCAGGTAACTTCCTAGCTAGAAAAGCAGCAGAAAAGCTAACCAGAGCAAGAAAACCCATAAAGCCCAAAACACAGTTGAACATGACCGAGTCTTCATTGCACTCCAGGATGAGTTCTTCATGTATTGAGTGTGCATCAAAATCTGGGTATGGTGGGGACATTATCAGCCACACAGCACAAATACACATTTGGACAAGGGAGCAGGCTAGAAGAATAAAACTGACCATTCTTCCCCCTACCCATTTCCTCAATCTGGAACCAGGTTTGGTGGCCATGAAAGCTAGAACCACAACAAACGTTTTGGCCAAGACACAAGAAACCACCACTGAAAAGATGAGTCCAAAAGCTGGCTGTCGAAGGAGACACACAATTGTATTGGGTCTCCTGAGAAATAGGAAGACACAAAGGAAAGAGAGGAGGAGGGAAACTAGGAGACTGTAGGTGAGATTCCAGTTGTTGGCGTTGACAATGGGAGTGTCTTTGTGTTTCATGAAGATTGTGATGACCAAAGTTGTCATCAAAGAAAAGCAAAGGGAAAAAATGATCAGACTGATCCCCAGGGGTTCTTCATAGGACAGAAAAGTGATCCACTTTGGAATGCACATATTTTTGTCAGGGTTTGGACGCTGATCTTCTGGACATGGACAGCACTCATCCATATCTGAAAAAGAACACATTGATTGGAATTGATACAGTGGTTTAGAGACAGTGTTGTATTCTCCTGGCTTAATCCCATTATACTGTATTTGGAAATTTCCTACCTTTCTGTTCTGATATTTTCCCATCTGGACATGGACGGCAAGCATAGCAGCAAAATGATTCCCCTTCTAACTTTTCCTTGCTGTATCCTGTCTCACAAGGATCATTACACAGAGATAAAGGCAATGCCTATCAGTGAATGAAGAAGAATATTTTAAGATGCAGAAGAAAAAGAAATTGCCTGGAGAGATATTGTTACTGTGAAATCAGCTGCATAAAAATGGATTGATAACGAGAAGTAATGTGATTACATAATTGTGAGATCTAATTGGTCTGAAATAATAATTCATTCAATATTTACAGTTATTGATATCAATGATTTTCTATATCCATCAGCCCCAGTTTCCAAAGATTTTTTTTTCTGGTCAAAGATGTATTTCTCAATTTCTTAATTTTGAAGTCATCAGACTGATGAGATTTAGTACACTGGATTGTACAGTAGCTCTTACATCAAAACCCTGCATTGTTAACAAAGGGTCAAGGTAATGAATATAATATTCTATGCCGGGGTGTCAAACTCACTCTCAATGAGGGCGGCATCAGGAGGCAGGTAGAGGGCTTGCCCAAGTGGGTGGGGCCAGGGTGGTCATGGCCAGATCAATGTCACCCATGTTTTTGCACCTGGTGTCCTGGATGGTCTCCCCAAACTCTGTTTTATGCTGGGACTACCTCCTGCAGCACTCTGCCAGCAAAAATAGGAACGGCTTCCATGAGCTCCGTATTTGCCACAGGATGCTCTTTCACTGTTTCTAGGGTGGCTCTGTGGGCCAGATCTAAGCACCCCATGGGCAGGATCTGGCTTGTAGGCCTTGAGTTTGACATGCTGTTTTATGCCAACTATTAGAAAAGTAATCCTTTTTACAGATAACATTTTCCTTCCCTAGAACATTGGTATTTGCTGGTTTAGAGGAGATGCTCTGAGACTTTCATCAATAAAGATATTTTTATGCTACGTAAATGAAGGCAGACCAGTCTTCATTCAGACAGCTTACCTGATTAAAGCGTACTGGCCATGTGATGGAATCTACAGAAATATTGAAGAATGTGTCTTCTGGAGCTGTGGGATCTATCACCCCAACTTTGATCCTAACAAAGGATTGGTTTGGGAATGAGATCCAGTTGATGATATCATATCCACCAATGAATTCTCCATTTTTATCAAAGATGATCTTCTCACCAACACTGTTGTTGAATCTGACACTTCTCAGAAAAGAATGAACCTGAAAAACAGGGACAGCCAGAGAGGGACAAGAGAGAAAAGGACAGAGAAGAGAGAAAAATTCCATACATTCAAAATGTACATATGGATGTTTCTTTAAACAAAGAAAATATTAAAACTTTTTAATATTTCAGTTGTAGGCCAGTATCATACATATAACATAACAATCATTCCAATAGAGAGGCAGAGGTAAAATATCAGTTTACTGAAAAAGAATCAACATAGCATAGCAAAATAAGAAAACCAGCAAAAAAAATAATTAGCATTTAGTTTAAATGCTAAAGCAACATAGTTGGGTGACATCTAATAAATTCATAAGAAATGGTAGGATGTATAGTGCTATAAAAGTTTAATGCTATTCTTACTTGTAAACAGCCTTATACCTGCTGTAGCCATGCTAAGGTTTGATTTGAAATATTGAAGTTAGATTCCAATAGACCAGAAGCAAGATGATAACAAGATAAAACAAAATGTAATTGAAAATGTTTATGTATATGATCACCTGCTCACACACAGACACAAGCAATCACACTTTCCAGTTACATTATGTTTTCTTCTATTATTGTCTTATACATTTGAATATATTATCTATAAGGGAATGGAGCCCCTCCCTTATGGTTAACAGAGTATATTGCTAATACTGATAGTAGCGTGGGCAGTCCTACATGATTTTGCCTATAGATGCAAAACAATAAAGAAAGCAGCTTGGAAGAATCACTGTGTGTCACAAAAAAAGTTTTGGGCAATTCTGTCAATTTCAGGGATTGAATCATATTTTGAGAAATGGTGTTGTAATTTCATAAAATTCAATTTACAATTTTAATATAAGCTTATCAACATTTCAGTTGGTTAATCCATTACTATGTCTCACTTTTAGATCTAAAGTTAATCCCTCAATAGAATATTGTTTGTTTGAGTTTATGGACAGACCTTGCAACTATAGCTATCGTTGTCCCAAAGGTGCTTCTCGAAGAGGCAACTGGACTTTCTTTTTTAAAAAATAATTTTTTATTGGTTTTTAAGACAAACATAGACAGACAAAACATGAAAACATCAAGCCATCTTCCATATATATACCTACAGTGTGTCAGTTGGTTTACAAATTGTTTTGTGCTTCCATTTCATAGTCTTCAATTATAATTACATTGTATATAATCTCGTATTTTCAATCAATATATTAAATACATTAATATCAGTATTAATAAATCATTTGACTATACTTTTATTCATTCAATATTTTCCAAAATGATAATATTTTACTTAATTTGTTTTATGACAATTCAGATTATCATCCCAGATCTATCCTAGAATCATTTGTGGACATAATAAGAAAAGAATACACCTTTATATATTTATTATTTTCTAAAAGTCTACATATTTCATTACTATATTTTATTGTCTAACCATTGATAGAATAGATCCCAAATTTTATAAAATGGTTTATCTTCTTGTTCTATAATTTCAAATGTCAATCTACTCATTTCAGCACATTCCAATATTTTCTTAACGATTTCCTCCTGTGATGGTATTTTCTCATTTTTCCAGTTTTTAGCAAATACAATCCTAGCCGCTGTTAATACATTTACAATCAGGTATTTCAAGTCTTTACTATATATTTCAAGCAAAATTCCCAATAAAAATATTTCTGGTTTCAAATCTATATGCTTTTTTTCTCATTTTTTCCAACCACGTGTGGATTTTAGTCCAGTATTTTTTAGCATCCGCACAAGTCCACCACATATGGTAATATGAGCCAGGTATCTGATGACATTTCCAACATTTTTCAGATTTATTCTTGGACATTCTTGCTATTCTTGTCAGGGAAAAGTGCCACCTGTAAAGCATCTTATACAAATTTTCTTTATATGCTGTTGACATTGTCATTTTATAATTTTGAGACCACAATTTTTGCCATTTCTCTAGATCCATCCCATATCCAAAATTCTTCCCCCAAGCAATCATAGTTTCTTTAACTTGTTCTTCTTCTAGTTTAATTTCTAATAAATATCCATATAATTTTTTAATCACCTTTTCATCAGTACCTGTCAAAATCTTATCTAAAGTTTATCATAGAAACCTTCCATTTTAGAATCTTTGTCATACCTTGAATGTATTTGCGCATATGAAAACCAATTCATCTTTATACCTTGTTCCTCTAATTTTTGCATAGATTTAAGTTCACCCTTTTCATTGAATATTTCACCATATCTAACTGTTTGTTCCTTTTTATATATTATAGGATTAAAAAAATGCTTCAATAGTCAATAGCCAGACTGGAATTTTCAAATAACATTGTCTTTTAATCTTCTCCCAGTTTAACCACAGAGACTCCCATATATAATGTCTTCTAAAATCCCCCTGTTCTTTACTTCCTTTATACCATAGAAAAGTATGCCACCCCAACAACAGATCATGACCTTCTAATGTCAACAATCTAGTATTTCTTAATGTTATCCATTCCTTAACTCACATCAAATTTGTAGCTTGGTAATACAACTCCCAATAAGGCAAACCAAATCCTCCTCTTATTCTGGCATCTTGCAAAAGTTTTAACTTTATTCTCGCTTTCTTACCTTGCCATATATATTTCAACACAATTTTATTTAAATCTTCAAAATAATCTTTCCCAAGCCTAACTGGAATTTTTTGGAACAAATATAAAATTCTGGGTAGTATATTCATCTTGATTGTTGATATTCTCCCTATTAATGACAATTGTAAAATTTTCCCATTTTGCCAGATCTAGTGCTATCCGCTGCTTAAGTTTGATATAATTATTCTCTTTTAGTGTAGTACATCTTGCTGTCAAATGTATCCCCAAGTACTTGATCTTATTCGTGACCTGAATTTTCAGTACATCCGCCAGTTCTTCCTTTTGTCTTGATAGCATATTCTTTCTCAAGATCTTTGTTTATCTTTATTTATTTTTAAACCAGCCACCTTTCCATATACCTCTATCTTTTCTATCAATTTTGATGCTGTTTCTAGTGGGTCATCTAAAATGAAAACCAGCTCATCTACGAATGCTTGCAACTTGAATTCTTCCTTTTTAATTTTCATCCCTTTTATATCCTTTTCTTCTCTAATATTTCTGTTTAACACTTCCAAAGTTAACATAAACAACAAAGATGATAGTGGGCACCCTTGTCTTGTTCCTTTTCTTATATCAGTAGAGTCTGTCAGTTCTCCCTCTATCATTACTTTTGCCGTTTGGTTATGATATATAGCTTCTATTGCTTGAATAAAGTTTTTAGCAAAGCCCATCTGTTCCAGCTGTAATAACATGAATCTCCAATTCACTTTATCAAATGCCTTCTGTGCTTCTAAAAATATCAAAGCGATTTGCTTTTCAGTGTGTGCCTCGTAATATTCCAAAGTGTCCAAGATTACTCTCATATTGTCTTTAATTCGTCTCTTTGGCAGAAATCCATTTTGATCAGGTTGGATAAAAAATTTTAAGAATTTTTTAAGTCTTTCTGCCAATATTGAAGTGAAAATTTTATAATCTGCATTTAGTAAGGAAATAGGTCTATAGTTCTTGATTTGTAATGGATCGGCCTCCTCTTTGGGGCCAAGTGTAATATAAGCTTCTGACCATGATTTGGGTATCTTCTTCTTCAACATAACTTCATTCAAAACTTCTAGCAATGGAAGGTTCAATGATTCTTGTAGTGTTTTATAAAATTCTGCTGGAAGTCCATCTGGGCCTGGTGCCTTTCCATTATTTTGCTTCTTAAGTGCTTCAGTTAACTCCATCATCGTTATATTGCTTTCTAACATTGTTTCAATCTCTGTAGGTATCTGGGGTAGATTAGCATTCTGTAAGTACTGTTTAACTCTTTCCTCATCAATATTCTCTTGTGTGTATAGTTTCCCATAATAGTCTCGTATAATTTCCTTCTTCTCTTTACTACCATAGCAAACTTGACCTTGGTCATCTATTAATTGCAATATTTTCCTTGATTCTTTCTCCTTTCTCAATTTGTATGCTAACCATCTACCTGGTTTATTTGCATCTTCAAAATAGTTCTGTTTCGCACTTCTGATTTTCTGTGCTAGTTCTTCTTTTTCCATTAGTCCTATTTTATGTTTAATTATATCCATTTTTAACTTAATGTCCTTTTTCTGTGGCATTTTTTGTAGCTATTTTTCAAGTCCTTTATACTCATCCTCTAATGCCTTAGAGGCTAGTCTTTTCATGGTATTTCTTTTCCTTGTATAGTCTATTATCAAGCCTCTGGCATATGCCTTCATTGTATCCCATACGTTCTGCATTGATGTATCTTCTTTTTTGTTTTCTCTAAAGAAAAAAGCCAGTTCTTTCTCCATCCACTGTATGAAGTCTTTTTCCTTTAATATAGTATTATTTAACGTCCATCTAGATCTTCTTCTTTGTCCTTTCCATTTAATTGTCATTGGATTTTGATCTGCCCAAGTACTTGTTTCAATATTTATTTCTTGAATGTTAGCTAACAATTCTGTTGACATCCATATCATATCTATTCTGGACCATGATAAATGTCTTTTTGAATAGAAGGTGTATTGTTTAGTCTTAGCATTTCTTTCTCTCCATGTATCTTTTACATTTATTTCATCTATCATTTTAAAAAAGTATTTAGGAAAAGTCTTTCTGTTTTGCTTTGTTGTTTTCTGTGCTGTATAGTCCAATTTATTATTTTATTTTATTTATTTATTTGATTTGCCAATTGTTTACAAGATAATAAGTATAAGTGTATACATAGTTGTGAATATATGAAATGGGTACATATAAGAAAAATAAAAGAAGAATAAGAGAGACAATAGGACAGGGACGGTAGGCACGTTGGTGCGCTTATGCACGCCCCCTACAGACCTCTTAGGAAAGGGGTGAGGTCAATAGTAGACAGTCTAAGGTTAAAGTTTTTGGGGTTTGGGAAAGAAACTACAGAGTTGGGTAGAGTATTCCAGACATTGACCACACTATTGCTGAAGTCGTATTTCCTGCAATCAAGTTTGGTGTGGTTAACTTTGAGTTTGTATCTATTGTGTGCTCTTGTGTTGTTATGGTTGAAGCCGAAGTATTCATTGACAGGTAGGACATTGCAATGTATGATTTTATATACCATGCTTAAATCAGACCGAAGACGGCGTAATTCAAGGTTTTCTAGTTCTAGAATTTCAAGTCTGGTGGCATAAGGTATTCTACAACGAGTAGAGGAGTGGAGAACTCTTCTTGTGAAATATTTCTGGACTTTCTCAATTGTGCTAATATCAGATATGTAATGTGGGTTCCAGACTGATGAACTGTATTCGAGTATTGGTCATGCAAATGTTTTGTATGCTCTGGTTAGTAGTGTGATATTACCAGAGAAAAAGCTACGTAGGATTAGGTTAACAACTCTTAATGCCTTTTTGGCTATGTAGTTGCAGTGGGCTCTAGCACTTAGATCATTAGAGGTGAGTATTCCAAGGTCCTTTACGGAGCTTGGGTCATCAACAAGATCTTGACTATTCAGCTTGTATTTTATTTTCTGATTTTTTTTGCCAATATGTAAGACAGAGCATTTATTTGTTGAGATTTGAAGTTGCCATTTGTTTGACCATTCTGATACATAGTCAAGATCTTTTTGTAGGGTAGCAGTATTGTCTGTGGTATTGAACAGCTTTACATCATCAGCGAAAAGAACGCAATTGCTCTTAATATGATCACAGAGGTCATTTATGTAGAGTATGAAGAGAGTTGGTCCTAGAACACTGCCTTGGGGGACACCACTATTGACAGGTACAGAATTTGATAGGACGCTCCCAATTTTGACCATTTGTTGTCTGTTTGCCAGGAATGCTTCTATCCAGTTATTCAGTTGTCCAGAGATACCATAGGATTTTATTTTTAGGAGTAGTTTGTCGTGTACCACTGAATCAAAGGCTTTACAGAAGTCTATGTAGATTGCGTCAATTCCATTAAAGTCTCCCATCATAACGATATTAGCATAGCTCAGTTCATTTATTTTCATATGTAATTTTCTATAAAATTCTTCTTGATTGTCATTCGGGGCATAGATTGCAATCAGGAGTGTTTTCATATTATTGTCCATTATTTCCACCATTAGTAATCTTCCATCGTCATCGGTATAGATCAATTTTGCTGGGATAATATCTTTAATGTATAAGACCACTCCTCTTTTCTTGCATTGTGTCAAAGAAGTAAATATTTTCCCTAATTTTGGCTGTATCAGTGTGGCTATTCTGTCTCAGTATTTTTCCATAAGACAAATCCTGCTCAGCACGTATACCTCTCAGAGCAAAGTTCACCA
>NW_020717345.1:30854-49373 GCF_900518725.1 Notechis scutatus
CTTATACTTATTATCTTGTAAACAATTGGCAAATCAAATAAATAAAAATAAATAAACTCCTACCCCCAGAACAATGCTGTAGAGCACTACACACCAGAACAACGAGACACAAGAACAGTTTTTCCCCAAATGCCATCACTCTGCTAAACAAATAATTCCCTCACACTGTCCAACTATTTACAAACTCTGCACTACTATTACTATTAATCTTCTCATCACTCCTTATCACCCATCCCCTCCCACCTATGACTGTATGACTGTAACTTTGTTGCTTGTATCCTTACAATTTATACTGACTGTTTCCTAGTATGATTTGATTACTTATTGTACCCTATGACTATTATTACGTTTTGTATCTTATGATTCTTGACTCTTGATGAATATATCTTTTCTTTTATGTATACTGAAAGCATTTACACCAAGACAAATTCCTTGTGTGTCCAACCACACTTGGCCAAAAAAATAATTCTAATTCTAAAACTGAGAGATGACCCTTTAAAATATCAAGGGAAAGAAGTAGTAGTTCTAAAACAGATCCTGAGAAGAGTCAGAGAAATAAGGAAGGAACATCAATTCTTGACAAAACAACTAATTAAAAATGGAGTCAATTTTAGATGGCTGATTCCGAAGGGAATACTAGAGACCTGGATGGAGCAAAGGCATAGATTGGATTCCATAGAATCCAATCTATGGAATCATATGTGCACTATTTTGGACCACAAGAGGAAATGAGAATAGGAGAAGAAAAAGAGGAGAGGCAGCAAGATGAAACTACAGGAGAGGAAATATACAACAAAATGAAGATGAAAGAGACTTGGAGGAAATATCAACAATCCAAAGAACCAAGAGACAAGAGCGAATAGAACAACAAAACCATCTATAAATAAAATCAAGGAAGAAGAAATAAAACTAATGTCAATTAACATAAAAGGACTGAACTCAATAAAAAGGAAAAGGACTTTTAAAAAATTAGAAAAGTTAAAGTTAGACATAATTTTCTTACAAGAAGTCCATATTAAGAAACAACACAATAAAATTTTGGAACATCCCAAAATTGGAAATCTATATACCTCATTTCCACAACAAAAGAGGAGGATAGCTCTCTCTATACAAGAGACAATAAACCCTAAGCAAATTTTGATAGAGGAGGGAGAATTTTGATGGTGGAGATAATAATGAACTAAAACCAGATACTATTAATAGCAATATACACACCAAACAGCAATTCAAGATGACTTTTATAGCAAACTTCACAAGAAAATAATAGAACTGGAGTATGAAAACATATGCATTGTAGGAGGTTTAATGCAATTGTGGATGTGGAATTAGAGTATAAACTAGAAAAGTAAATAAAAAAGCTAGGAAAACATTCCCAAAGTCTTTTTCAAAATGGCATAGGAACTAGGTATTCAATATGGATGGTGATAAACAGACTCCCACGGAAAATTAATATTCATTTTATTCAAACAGACACATGTCTTGGTCTTGAACAGATATGATATGGATGCAGGGGTGGGATTCAAATTTCTTAACAATTGATTGTGTGGGTGTGGCCTAATTTGTGTGTGTGGCTTGGTGATCATGTGACTGGGGTGGGCGTGGCTAGGTGGTCATGTGACTGGGGTGGGCGTGGGCAGGTTGCAAGGTGACTGGCAAACCATATGTAAATGGTTCTCGCTTAATGACCAGATCCTTGCTTAATGGCCAGTAGCTTAGCAAGAGTTTTTTGCCAGTTTCCAAGGCCTGGGGAGCCCTGGAGACGTAGCCAGGTGACTGGCAAACCAAATGCAAGTGGTCCTCACTTAATGTCCAGTTGCTTAGCAAGTGTTTTTTGCCAGTTTCCAAGGCCTGGGGAGCCCTAGAAAGGGAAGGGTGAGGCCCTGGTAGCTACGAGGAGCTACGGGGAGGCTGCAGAGGGCTGGGCGTGACCAACTCGATATCACTCATGTCAAGGGGCGCTTCTCCTTGCCTGACCTCTCATGACAGTGGGGATGCTGCAATGGTCTGAAAAATGGTCATAAGTCACTTTTTTCAGTGCCATTGTAACTTTGAATGGTCACTAAATGAACTGTTGTAAGTCAAGGATTACCTGTAGAAAAATACAAAAAGCTTCTTTGCTTGCAAAAAGCTGCCCTAAATACCAATTATTAGATTAAAAATACCTGCAAGCTGGAGTTACAAATTAGGCAGGGTGCCAGAGCACCTTGAGGAATGAAAATATATAAAATGCAGTGATAACTATCTCTTGCTCATAAAGTGAAACCCTTTAGCAGAGAGGTCATTTAAGCTCTCCAGAAAGAGCACACCCATTTGAACACTTAAAAATACCAACTGGTCTCACTCACCTCACAAGATATCCTAAGGAAATCACCGAGATTTAAGGAAAGGTCACATGCCCCCCAGAAAGGCAGTAAGAAAAATCAGTGTCATGCTTGCATCATGCCTCTTAGAAGTATACCCCAAAAGAACAGTGCCAGATAAATCAGTGAAGGAAGATACCCTCCCTAAATAGAAAAGGAAACCATGAGGCAAGAAAAAATTGAAACACAATACAAATAATTAAATCACAACCCAACTGTTGCTTGTTGAAGTTGAATAGGGAAAATTATCCCATCAATAAACACAGGATTAAACTTCACCAAACACCAAGATTAACCTTCACCAAAAAGCAGTTTTAGACCAAAACTCAGAAAGAGTATGTAAACTCATGTATGAATGTCAATCCTTCTAGCTAGCCAAGAAGCCTTCCTGAATGTCACTCATCTTGGTTCCTTGTCACTAAAAGCTTTGCTTCATTATTCAATTATTTCTTCAAAGTGCTGATTGTCCAGAGAAGCATTTCCTCCCAACAGCATGTAAAAATCTTAAAACAAACCTTCCCTGTTCTGTCGCCAGTAAAGACACTCGCAGACCGGAGTTGAATTCAGCTCTTTAATAACAATCAGTAACTTTAACTGCAGTCGAGCTGCAGCAGCCCTTTTTATAGCGGCTGCTCCACGGCTCGCAACCAATGACATTTATTTAAATTTCCCGCTGCTATAGGCAGCCAATCAGATACTAACGTTACTAACCAATCGTATCGTTGCTTCTGCTAACCAATAGGAACATCGCCCTAGAAGTCTCTATTTAAATACACTACACCCTTCCCCTCTTGGTTCGTTCCAATGTAACATAGTCGCGCAGGTAGTTGTGAGTCCTTGTTGAACTGCGCAGTTCAGTCCCTGTGTTGGTCTCCGCCGGTTTGGACAGGCCAACTGTTCGTTCCACTCTTCCCTCTGGAACCTCCTGAAAGGGTGCCTCGACCATGCTGCTTCGGTCGTGCCTTGGGTTGATTGGTCTTTCTCTGCGGTCTGGGTTTGTTGGATGGGCAGCGTGGTCTCCTCGCTGTGTGTGTGGGCAGGTCGAGTCGGCCTGGCTGCTTCTCCCCTGAGGTTCCTTCAGAATCCTCTTGTTTCTCGAAGTCTTCTAATGGTAAGTGATTTTTATTTCTTTCTGGGTTCTCTGTTTCCGGTTGGTGTTTTGTAAACTGGTTATTTTCATTTTCTTTATTATTTATTTGCCCCCCCCCTCCGGATTTTTTTATTAATGTCTGGAGGTGTTTGTTCTGCGTTTCGGGGAATGTCCGTGTCTCGTTCGATGCGTCGGGACCGTAGCTGATCGATGTGTCGTTTCCACGATCTGCCATCGGTGGTTTCTAGGCGTTAGGAACGAGGGCCAGTGATTTGTGTAATCGTTGCCGGTAACCACAATGGTTCTCCGGTAAGATTTTTTGCGTAGACTAAATTGCCTGGTAAGAAGGAGCAGTACTTACTGGATGAGTCTGGTGGCTTTTCTGGGTTGTAGGTAGGGTGCAGTCTATCCAAGTAAGATCGCAATTTTCTTCCCATCAAAAGTTCAGCTGGGCTCTTGTTCGTAGTCGTGCATGGTGTTATATGTTGGATGGTGAGCATGGTGTTGAGTTTTTCTTGCATATCACTTCTGTCAAGCTTTTCCAGTGCTTCTTTCGTAAAACGAACCATGTGTTCTGCTCTACCGTTCGCTGCCGGATGAGCTGTCGCTGTCAAAGCATGTCGTATTCCATGCTCTGCGAGAAACTGTTCAAAAGCCAATGCTGTAAACTGAATCACTACTGGTTTTGATGTGATTAAGTTTTTAATTTTTTGGAATGCTGTTTCTTCTTGGTGGCCCCATTTTCAGTTGGCTTTTTTATCGAGGAGTCTATGCAGTGGTTATGCTACTGTTGCCCTCTGTGGCAGAAAGATATGATAAAAATTAATGAGACCCAAAAAGGCCTGTAAGTCCATTTTGTTTTTGGGTCTGGGGGCTTCCTTAATCGCTCATATTTTTGTGTGTGTGGAGTGAATTCCTGCTTCATCAATAAGGTATCCCAGGAATTCGACCTGGTTTGTGGCAAGTTGGCATTTTTCTTTTTTGACTTTGAGTCCTGCTTCTCTAAATTTTGTCAGAACTGCCCGTAAACGGTCTTTTAGTTGTTTTTTGTTTTCAGCAGATATTAATACGTCATTGAAATAAGGCACCACCCCTTTTAGTCTTTGTAGAAGGCGTTCCATTAGGCTCTGGAAAATGCCAGGGGCCACGCTTACGCCGAATTGTAATCTATTGCATTTAAATGCTCCTCTGTGCGTTATGATGGTTTGTGCCTCGGCTGTTTCAGGATCAACGGGTAATTGTTGATATGCCTGCGCGAGGTCGAGTTTTGCAAAAATCCTGCCTCTTCCCAATGAATGCAACAGGTGTTGGACTACTGGAACGGGGTATGCGCTCTGTTGTAATGTGTGGTTTAGGGTGGCCTTATAGTCACCACAGATGCACACGGACCCGTCAGGTTTTATAGGGGTCACAATTGGGGTCTCCCATCTGGCGTGGTCAGTTGGCTCTAGTACCCCCTGAGCGATTAGTTTGTTTAGTTGTTCATCAATTTTAGGTCTTAGTGCAAATGGTACCCGTCTGGCTTTAAGCCTAACTGGAGCTACATTCGGGTTTAAGTTAAACGATATAGGGGTCCCACGGTACTTGCCTAAGGTCCCGTCAAATACGTCATGGAATTCTTCTATCAGGTCTTTTTCCCAGTCAGTCATGGTGGTGTTGTTGATTCCTGTCACCTCGATCCCGAGCAGTTCGAACCATTCCAACCCGAGCAGGCTGGGGCGATCTCTGTCAACGATGGTTAATGGCAGGATCTTGGTGTGCCTTTTAAAATTTACTTTGAAGTGTCCTAGCCCTACTACCGGTATTTTGTTACCCTGGTAGTCCTTGATGATCAGGCTTTGCTTCTCAAGTTCTCTGCGTTGTATATTGGGAATTAAGCTTTTTATTGTGTTCCATGACACCATTGATAAATACGAACTGGAGTCTACTTCCATCTCGCACCGCTCGCCTTCAATCAGGACGTTGATTAGAACCTTCTTAGTGTTTGTTGTTCTGGCCGTCCCAATTGTGATAGTTTGATGCGTTTCTTCCTTTTCATTTTGCCGTTGACTTTTTCCGTCACGGTTCCCATGGCTTCCAGTTGTCCTTTCTTTGTTTCTGGGCGGGGTACTGCCTTGTCCCCTTGAACTATAGCTCTTTCTGTTTCAGCATACCCTTGCAATGTGCCCCCATTTCTCACAATGCTGGCATGTGGCATCCAGGAATCGACACTCAGATCTCGGGTGGTTTCCGCCGCAACCCGCACACTGGAACTCGGATCTTCTGCTTCGTCTCTCTCTTTCTCCAGTTCCTTTCTGAGTAGAGTCTGTTCACTTCCTCATCTTCATCATCTGAATCGGTTGATGATTCGATGTCCTCATGGTGAGAGGTCGTGGCAGCGTGCTTTTGGGTTCCCTCTGTCTTCTTCTCTTTGTTCATGCCCGGGCTGCCCATTGTGTTCATCTGCTTCATTTTTGCTGCAGATTTCTTTGTGGCTTCAGTGGCAGTTGCTTCAGTAATGGCTTCATTCACGGTGATGTTTGGTCAGTTTAGTAGTTTGCTCTGTAAGGTTGCGTCTCTTAGTCCAAGGATTATGCAATCCCTCATGGCTTCGTCCATGTTGAGGAATTCGCAAGCCCCCCCAATGTCTCTTAAGGCTGCTACGAAGTCTCCAATGCTCTCGCCTTCTAGTTGGTCGCGCTTATAAAACTCGTGCCTTCTAATCAGGTTGGATACGGCCGGTGCATAATGGTTCCTCAACATCCGATTCAGGTCTGGCCATGCCATCTGTTTAACATCATTTGGTCTTGCTAATGCCTTGGCCATTTTAAAAACAGTCAGACCGCAATGCGTTAGGAACACGGCTCTCTTCCTTTGGTCGGTGATTCCTTGTAGCTCATTGCTTTCTAAAAACATCAGGAATCTGTCAATGTATGACTCCCAGTCTTCTTCGGCTGGGTTGAACGGTGCGGGTGGCAAATTGTTGCCGGCCATCTCGTTGGTCCTTCGGCTGTCGTTGCCACATGCTTACAGTCTTTGTCTCTTTAATCCCACCCTCGTCGCCAGTGTACTGTCGCCAGTAAAGAGACTCGCAGACCGGAGTTGAATTCAGCTCTTTAATAACAATCAGTAACTTCAACTACAGTCGAGCCGCAGCAGCCCTTTTTATAGCGGCTGCTCCGCGGCTCACAACCAATGACATTTATTTAAACCCCGCCACTATAGGCGGCCAATCAGATACTAATGTTACTAACCAATAGTATCATTGCTTCTGCTAACCAATAGGAACATCGCCCTAGAAGTCTATTTAAACACACTACAGAAAGCCTCAGAAGCTTAAGAAAGCCTCAGAAGCTCCAGAGACAGGAAGTCTAGGCTGTCTTGCCAAGAATATAATAAGGGTGGAAAAAAACAAATGGAGATTGATTCATACTACCAGTTCTCCAAATTACTTAGAAAGTTAACAAGCGGTTATATAGAACCGGATAGAACCATAGAATCCCACCCCTGTATGGATGTCAGCAGAGCTAAAATTCAATGTACAGGAAACAAATATAAAAATAAGCAACTGGGCAGATCACAACTCAATAAAAGTTCCATGGAAGAGAAAAAAAGGAAACTAAAATGGACAGTGAATCAAACAATATTACAAGAAAAGTTTATCTAATTTATGGAAAGAGAATTGGATTTTCTTCTTCAAAGAGATTAGGAAAGAAGAGATGTCACTAGAAAATGTATGGGACATAGCTAAGGCATGTATTAGAGGGCTAATCATAACATATATGGGAAAAAAAGAAGATACAAAATCAAAAGACAGTAGAAGTAGAATATAAGAGACTAGCGACAGAATTACAAAAAGAACCACAAAAAGCTATATAAAAAATGAAAAGGAATTAATAAAGCACAAACTAAATTTAATAGATAAAAAAGAACTTGAACAAAAAATTAAGAGTGCCAAACAAAACTTATTTGAAAATGCAAACAAATATTTGCTGAATTATTGCAGAAAGACTTAAAAGATTTTTAAATCAATTTATACATCCAGATCAAAATGACTTCTTACTTAAGAGACAAATCAAAGAGAATACGAGAATAATTTTAAATACACTGGAATATTATGAAGCACATCCAGAGAAGCAATTGGCATTGATCTTCTTAGATGCACAGAAACCATTTGACAATATGAAGCTAAAAGACATGGATTTTGGGGAGAGATTTATTAATATGATTAAGGTGATATGTTATCAGCAAACTGCAAAGGTGATAGTAAATGGAGACTTGACTGAAAAAGTTAGTATTAAAAAAGGTACAGGACAAGGATGTCCCTTGTCTCCCCTATTATTTATACTAACACTGGAAGTACAAAATAAAATTGTTAGACACGATATAGATATAAAAGGTTTGGAAATAAAAAAGGAAAAGTATAAATTACAGACATTTGCAGATGATCTTGCTTTTATTCTGGAAGATCCACAAGAATCAAAGCCTAAATTAATTTAAAAAATAGAAGAATATGGCATGGCAGGATTGAAAATAAATAAAGAGAAAACTAAGATCTTAATGAAAAACTTTACAGATAAAGAGAAAAAAGAGTTAATGAAAAGAATAGATATTCAGATTACTAAGAAAGTAATATTTAGGGGTTCAACTGGCAGGAAGATGTGTAACGATTAAGGAAGATAACTATTATAAATTGATGTAACAA
Source organism: Notechis scutatus (assembly GCF_900518725.1). Next base: position 38,989 of record NW_020717345.1, read on the forward strand.
ATTAAAATGGATCTGGAAAAATAGAAAAACTAGCAATTATCATTGATAGGAAGAACAGCTACAGTTAAAATGAATATACTGCTGAGATTACTGTATGTATTTCAAACCATTCTGATAACATAGGAAAAGAAATACTTTGAGGAACATATAACATTAAAATAACATTAAAATACATTTGGCAAGGGAAAAAAGCAAGAATTAGCCTAAAAATGCTCCAGGATTCAAGAAGTAGAGGAGATTGTGGACTACAAATTGGGAATTGTATTACCAAGCAGCGGTATTAATATGGATGAAAGAGTGGATTTTATTGAGACATATACAATTATTGACTTCAGAGGGACATGACTTGCAACTGGGTTGGCATGTCTTCTTGTGGAGTGGGAAAAGTAAGACACATGGTTACTTTCAAAGACATTATATAAGGAATGAACTGTTGTTAGTATGGGAGAAAATTAGAGACCAATTTGAAGATGCCAGCTTGGCTTTCAACGATGGAAGCATTGATTCATCCAAATGTTATTAACATAGAAGATATTGTTAGATACAAAGATATTTCGAATGAAGAGGGAGAGCTCAAAACTAAGTAAGAATTGAGTGTTCAAGGGATCGACATGACCTGGTATTCGGAAGTGCAAATGCATTCTTGATATGAGAAAGATGGTAAATCAAATGTTTTTATAATGAATTAATAGAATTAGATAAAATATTAACAGGGACAGAAGAAAGATTGGTAAAGAAATTGTACAGCTACCTATTGGACATCAAACTTAAAGAGACAATGATAGCATGGGGAAGAAAATTGGGTTACACAATAGAACTTGATAAATGGCAGAAATTGTGGATAGGAACTATAAACTGCATATAAAGAAAATTTGTATAAGATGTTTTACAGATGGCACTTTGCACTGGCAAGATTGGCAATATGTTTAAGGATAAGTCAGCTAAATGTTGGAAGTGCCACTAGACATCTGGGTCTTATTATCATATGTGGTGGACATGTGTAGAAGCAAAAAAATACTGGACAAAAATACATATGTGGATAGAAAAGATGATAAAGCAGCCTTTGATTTAAAACCAGAAATATTTTTGTTAGAGATTTTACGTGAACCTTATAGCAAAGAGAATGCATATTTAATTATTCATGTACTAATTTGCTGCTCGAATTGTATTTTCACAAAACTGGAAAAGTGAAGAGATTCCTACTAATGATAATGTGATTAGGAAAATATCAAAATGTGCAGAAATGAATAGATGAACGCTAGCAATTAAGGAGAAAGAACAAACTGAATATTATATGATATGGGAATTATTCTACCGATGGTTAGAGAAGAAAATGGAACTTAGAAATAAAAGGAGATGAATGAATTATAGAAAGTTTGTTAAGATAGAAATGTAAATAATATGATGAATGTTATTGATATGAGTATTAAGCTAATTATATTTAATATTATCACTATATTTATGTTAGAAGATATGTTAAGAGGGAGAAATGGAAAGTTTTATTATATACAATAGATTAGAAAGTCAATATCAAAGTAATGTGTGTATACTTTTTTAAACTTTGATGGTTATTGCACAGAGGTATTTGTAACCAGATGACACACTGTTTAACGGAAGATGGAATGTTTATATTACAAAAATAAATAATTTAATAATAAAAAATGGCTTATATTCAGAAGGAAATTGCTGGATTTTGGTGCCAGAAATATCAAATGAAAAAGTTATCAAAGGAAATTCCTTCCCTCCAAATCTTCGTGATAATTATATCATCATAAATTAAGCCATAGGTAAAGATATTAGATATATGTAGTTATAGATGTTTAGATGTGGTTTGTTATAATTGGAAATTTGGCCTCTCTTTCAACTTTATGTGGCTGCTGAAATTTTACTTCACCTAAAATAAACCTAGTCATTTCATTTAAGATGCTTCTTTCCAGAGCCTTTGTCAAGAGAGGAAAACATTTCAAGCATCATGAGATTTAGCAGCATGGTCCAGAATTTCACAATTAATGGATGATGTACTTACACAGATCCCTCCTGAACTGCCCGAGAAGGATGTTGACCGAAATCAATGGGATTAGAAAATGTAAACAACACAGAAATAATGCCAGCAATGTTCATGTCTCCAAACTGATGATAGGTGTGCTGAATAGGAAGAGGCTCCTGAAGGTGACATTGAAGGCTAGGATCTTGGCACACCACTTGAGGCATTATTATTAACAGCAACTCCACAAAAACTAATATCATGCATGAGTGTCTTCTTTCTCTGTACAAATGTCTCTGTCTGCAAGAAAATATTTGAAGTAGATCAGACTGTCCTGCCTTCCTGAGATGTTTTTCAGACACAAATAGTGAGTGCAACATACTACCAAATGAACTCACAGAGCTTTGGGGCTCCCAGCCATGGGATGGAATATTATGGGGACAATAAATAGCATCCTTCAGAGTCAGTTTCTTCTTTTTCCATGGGATCCCATAGGATCTGGAGGAGAAAAGCTGGCTAATTTCATAATGACAGTGAGACAGTCACATATGTGAATGCATGTGAAGACCTCCTGGGGCAGGAAGGTAGGAGTCAGAAGACAAAAATAAAACCATCATATCTCTAAATGAAAATACACATGTAAATGTAAGCATTGCTATATAGATACATTCTATTCCTGTTCCTATTCTATAACCTCCATTACTGGTTTGGTTCTGCAACCAAACAGAACAAACATAGACTTCAGAGGATAATTAGGACTGCAGAAAAAACAATTACTACCAACCTGCCTTCAATCGAAGACCTGTATACTGCATGAGTCAAAAAGAGGCCTGTGAAAATATTTACAGACCCCTCACATCCCAGACATAAACTGACTCAACTCCTTCCCTCAAAACACTATAGAGCACCGCATTCCAGAACAATCAGACACAAGAACAGTTTTTTCCCAAAAGCCATTATTCTGCTAAACAAAAAATTCCCTCAACACTGTTCAACTATTACAAAGTCTGCACTACTATTATTGTTAATCTTCTCTTCACTCCTTATCACCCATCACCTCCCACTTGTGACTGTATGACTGTAACTTTGTCGCTTGCATCCTTACGATTTATATTAACTGTTTCCTAGTATGATTTGATTGCTTATTGTATTCTATGACTATCATTAAGAATTGTACCTTATGATTCTTGGCTCTTGACGAATGTATCTTTTCTTTTATGTACACTGAGAGTATTTGCACCGACAAATTCCTTGTGTGTCCAAATCACACTTGGCCAATAAAGAATTCTATTCTATTTCTATCTTTATTTCTATCTCTATCTCTATCTCTATCTCTATCTCTATCTCTATCTCTATCTCTATCTCTATCTCTATCTCTATCTCTATCTCTATCTCTATTCCTGTCCTGTCCTGTCCTGTCCTGTCCTATCCTATCCTACTCCACTCCACCTCACTCCACCCATCCCATCGCTTTCTACTCTACTCCACTCCATTCCACTCTATTTTATAATTCTATAACCTGGAACCTCTAGTCTAGTCTAGTCTAATCTAGCCTAGCCTAGCATAATCTAATCTAATCTAATCTAATCTAATCTAATCTAATCTAATCTAATCTAATCTTCTGTTCTACTACCCTACTCTCCACTCTCCATTGCTTTGCTTTGCTTTGCTTTGCTTTGCTTTGCTTTGCTTTGCTTTGCTTTGCTTTGCTTTGCTTGGCTTGGCTTGGCTTGGCTTGGCTTGGCTTGGCTTGGCTTGGCTGAGCTTGGCTTGATTTGGCTTGGTATGACATGGCATGGTATGGCATTGTATTGCTGTCAAGGTTCTGACCAACGCCCTAATAAAATCAGGAGCCTCAAGCCATTTATCAAGAAAACTCCAGTTGTTTATTAGGAGCGCCATGTTGGCATGAACTAAATGAAGCCAGCTCTGACTTTGTCCAGTTCATGCCTTGGAGATGGCCTTGGCTTTGGCTGACTAAGATGTGTTTTGTTTCGACTGAGGTATGAATTCCTTGGTGAAGCTGTGAGTTGCGATTTCCCATTCCCCTACCTATGGCAACTCAAGAGAAGGTCATGAAAGCTCTGTGAGTTGACATTTGGCTTCCCTCACTTCTGGAACACAGCCTGTGCAAAGCAGAAATAATTTGAGTGTAGGTGTATCTTTTAAGGATGTGATTCCCACCCCCAGGCTTGGTTGGGTTCTTTTCATGGACAGCTATGAGGTGATCAGTTTGGAAGTTTCTGCTCTTTACCCAGGACATCTCGATAGAAGGTAGTCCCTCTACTTGATTAAGTATTGGAGTTGCCCCCTGTGCCACCTCTTAATTGATTGAAACTCATAATGGGTTTAGCCCCCTATTACCACTGGATCTGTGGGGCTCACAGGGTGGTGTTTTCAGGGTCGACCTAAACACAGGTTTTAAGGGGTTGCTGTGGAATATCAGATGTATTCTGCCCAGCAGTAGGGGCAGTTTCAATTACACCATGACCGGATTGATACTCTTTACTATGGGGAATGGCCCCATGAATTTAGGTAGCAGCTTCTTGCTGGGGAGCTTCAACCGTAAGTATTTGGTGGAGAGGGAGACCTTTTTCCCCAAATGGAATGGCCATTGTGGGTCTCGGTGTTTGTCTACCTGTTACTTATAGGTGTGCACCACTTTAACTAGCACTTTCTTGACATTTTCCCATGCCGCTTTTAGTGTTGACAGCCAATCAGTCAAACTGACTGAGAAGGGGGTTCTCTTGGATATTGCAGCATTGGTACAAAGTCTATACCACTTACTACTTTGAAAGGGATTAATCCTATGCTGCTGTGAATAGCATTATTGTAAGCAACCTCTGTGAATGGCAGGAGGCCCGTCCAATTGGACTGTTGGTAGTTCATGTAGCACCTCAGGTATTGTTCTACCATGGCATTAAGTCTCTCCACCCCACCCCCCCATTGGTACTCGGATGGAAAGCTGAGCTTTCCATCTGAGGGATGACCCAATAGATCGCAAAACCTCCCTCCAGAACTGGACCCCTCTGTCCAAGATGATTCTGCATGGTACCCCATGCAGGTGGTAGATGTGGTTCAGGAAGAGTTTGGTTGGCTGGTGGGCTGAGGGTAGTCCGCTGCTGGGTATGAAGTGTGCCTGCTTGGAGAATAGGTCAATCACAGTTCAGATCACTGTGTTCCCCCTGCTGTTTGGTAACTCTACTATATCATCCATTGTGATTTTCTCCAATGGTTGGAGAAACAGTCTGCCAATTGTTGCAGCAACCTGGGGTGGTAGTGGTGTTCCTAGTCTCTTTTTCATAGTGGTACAGATGCAGCTTTTTACATAACTGTCCACATCATTCTTCATGCCAGGCCACCAGAATTGTCTCCTCAGTAAACAGGGGTGGGATTCAGCTGGTATGGACTGGTTTGGGCAAATCAATAGTTCCAGTGATAGTTTGGCCCTGCCCACCTGCCCTTGCTCTATTCTGTGCTCTACTTCCTTTGTTTGAAGCCCAACTGATCAGTGTGGCAGCCCGAATTGCTGTGACTCACCTGTTGTTATTCATCCAAGCTGCAGTAAAAGGTAAGTTTTCCTTCTATTTTCAAAAGCACTCCATGTACCCACCGAACCAGTTGTTACACTGGTTGAACCCCACCCCTGTCACTAAGTGTAAAGTTTTTAGGAATCCAAAGTAGCTTGCCAATTTGACATCATGGCTTCGCCAGAGGATTGAGGTGCTGAGGGACTTGGCAACATAGAGTTTCACACCCTCTCATGCTAGGTCCTTCCTTTTTGTCAAGATGTGTTGGTTGTCATGGAACCAAGATGTGTTGGTTGTCATGACTTAACTGCAAAACTCAAAACTGAATTGAAAGCTTCCTAGGGGGCAGTTGAAGGCTGTTTTCTGTTCGTCTCCCTCCCTGATTCAGATTCAGTAATATGCTTCTTTGAGGTCCACTTTAGTGAAGACCTTGCCTTTGGCTAAGTGGGACGTCACGTCCTTCATAAGAGGGAGGAGATATAGGTTGTGCATGCACGTGCTGTTGATCCTCCGGAAATCGATACATAATCTCATAGTTCCATCTTTTTTCTTTTTAAATAGGATTGGGGCTGTGACTCATGGCTTGGCTGTTTGACGAACCCCCTTTTCTATGTATTCACTCATTTCTTTAATTTCCTTGGATGTCATGCTATACAGTTTGGGTTTGGGAAACTTAGTACTGAGGATGATTTAAATGGCACAGTCTGTTGTGCAGTGGGTGAGGTAGGACATTGCACTTGGTTTCACTGAACACTTCAATGAGGTCCTGGTATTCTCCAGGGATCTGTTCAATCTCTGGGGTATGTTCAGAGGTGGCCACCAGTTGTTCTGGTGGGACTCTGGGGAGCGTTTCCTGTGTGGGCAGTGGCTCTATTTGCTGTTGCAGAGGAGGCTGGGGGCCTCTAGCTATCCTCAGCCTCTGGTTTCCTCCTTGCCACCAGATGGTTGGGCCCCACTTGTCTAGTCAAGAAAGTCCCTATATGATCATCTCTGTCATTTTGGGAACTATTACGAATCAAATTGATCCCCAGTGGTCTGATATCTCTAGCCTCGCTGGTTCAGTCAGGCATGTGGCATGGATTCCACTCAATAGGAATCCATCAACCTGCTCAAACCTATTCAGGTGGGCCAATTTCTTCACTCTGATTCTAATTTTAGGACCATGGGTAAGTTAATCAAAAACCTAGTGCAGCCTGAACCTACTGGGGCTTCAAAAGTGACTAGGTCCCTGATTTGGGGGCTGTGAGTTGTATCAGAAAGACAAAAGGGTGGGTGGGTTCACTCACCATTGGGTCATTTTCCCCCTCATCCTCACTGTTATAGAGTTCCAGCAATTGGTCACCATCAGCTGGGATTTACCATCCTCTGGCTGGGTAGGGAGGGACTCCTACAGCCTGGAGCACTTCTCAAGATTTGTCAGTGGCATGCCTGGGGCCTCATTCTGGTTGTTCCCTGGGTGGTGGCTCTGGCTTGGGTTTCAGAGCTGGAGTTGCACAAGGTGATGCAAAGTGGCCTATCCCTCCACATCTATAGCATTTCAACTGGCCTTGGGGATGGGTTGGTTTTCGGGCTGGCTGGATTGCCATGGTAATCTGTTGGCCAGGAGATCTCTGACCTGGTCATTTTTTCTCTCTGGGACCCAGATGCCTCCACATGTCATTAGTGATTGAGCTGCAATGAATCTTTATTGCTACATAAAATGGTTGGGAATGTCCTGATAGATGGTGGCTTGAGTAATTTGCTTGTCTGGGCTTTCTCTGAAAAAATGAACTAGAAGCTCCTCCAGCCAGGGTGGTAGCTTTCCCATGATCCTTCTGAACTCATGGATGTGTTCTTTAATGGGTCAACCTTTCTGCTTTAAATTCTGAATATTATCCTCCACATATTGATCTTCCTCCACCTCCTCATATCTAGCTTCTAGCTCTTGCAGGAATTCATCAACGTCCTGCAGTTGAGAAGCTCTCCTTTTATGAAGGGCTGCTAGCCATTTGTTCGATTCTCCCTCTAATCCCATGGCAATGGCATTCATCATGGTTCTATGTGATTGATAGAGGTATCCATGATAGCAATAGCACTTACACTTATATACCGCTTTATAGTCTTTACGGCCCTCTCAAAGTGGTTTACAGAGTCAGCATATTGCCCCCAACAATTTGGGTCCTCATTTTACTCACCTTGGAAGGATGAAAAGCTGAGTCAACCTTGAGCCTGCTGGAATTCGATCTGCCAAATTGCAATGGGAGTAGCTTGCAGTACTGCACTCTAACCAGTGGAGTCAAGGAATAGAGCTAGTTGATCTGGGTCCCCATCAAACTTCTTCAAGGTGGCTCTTTCAACACTGCCATTCCCACGTCTTGTTGGACCACACCTATTTGAGCCTTGTGCGCTTGGATATCTCCATCAGCTCTAGTTCATGGATAGGAGAGTCACCCTGGCTAAGCAGTTTGCTTTTGATGTGGTGGAGCACTGGCAACATCTTTGGGCTGTGGAGGAGCACTGGCAACATTTGGGTGGAAAAGGGAGCTGTGTTCTCATTTGCGTCTCCATTTTTGGGCAGGTGGGTGCACGTGGGTTTCCAGGGGTTGCTCCATTGTTAGGTCCAGCTTAAACTTAGGCCTGGCTAATTGGAGTTTAGTGGGTTGGATTGGGCTTCTCCTCTTTTCAGGGAGTTTGATTGCACCCTCCATCTCCTTTCCCCTTTCTTTCAGATGGCAAAACATCCCCTCATTGTGAAGGGTGGCTCAGTTGAATTTCTCCCCTAATTGCTCCAAGGATTCACCTCAGGTCGCAAGTAGGGATTTGGAAGTTCTGACCTCTTCCCCTCCTTCATCCACTTCAACCTTTCTATTTTGCTTATAGGTTGCCCCCACCTATAGGAGCTAGGGTAGGAGGATTCAGCCTTGGTTGCTTTAGCAACTTTTCCCCAACAATACTCATCTTTTTTTACTTCAGTTGCTGTAGATATAGTAGGTCTATCTCTCTTATCCTTTAGTCTAGGACTCATGCTGTTGTACTATCTCTGAAGTTCAAGATGGAGTAGTGCTCTTGTGCAGTGTGGCAAATGTTCTATTCCTCTTCTCAGGAATTTCTTGTCTATGCTGGTATTTCATTTTTGTAGCCTTTGATTGCACTTGGCCATTTGCTTGACTTTTCCTTGGAAGCATTGTTACATCAATGAAAGTAAATGTAAGAAAAAGGCACTTGGGCCTGTGATGAGAATACAATAAAGTACATGTAAGAAAAAGACACTTGGGCCTGGCTCTCTTACCTCAACCACTGTTGTGAGAATCAGAGACTTAATTGCCCTGGCCCAAAGCCTTGGAAACACACTACAGGGAACAGCCATTGAGGTGATCATCTGTATTAGCAGGCACCTCCTCCAACAACTTGTCTTCTTTGCTGAAAGCTGAGGGCCCAGGGTGTTATTTTTTTTTAAGAACCAATCCCCCTTACCAGAAGGAGCTCCCTTGTGGAGCCATTACCATAGTAAATGTACAACACTGCACAGTAAAAGCCATTTTAAGGAAGTTGGATAGAAGCCATTTTAAGGCACAACAGGCTGGATATATCTGTTCCCAGAAGATAAGTCATCTGTGTACCAAGTTTGGTTCAAATTGTTCAAGGCGTTCCAGAGTTATGTTGGAACAGACAGACAGACAGATAATAGATAGATATGTGTCTCTCTGTGTGTGTGTTTGTATAGTGTTTGTGTGTATATCTATATACCCTCAACCACAACCCTACCTCAACCGATCCACCATCACCCAAGACTAGGCATGCACGCCCCTAACTACCTCAATTCCAACTACTACTGGCCTTAAATGCAAACTACTCAATGCAAGAAGCCTCGTGAATAAAATACCTGAATTTTTCCTCCTACTAAATATGGCTAAATTCGACATTATATTTGTCTGTGAAACATGGCTCAATGCATCTCTCCCTGACTCCATTACCACAGTAAGGGACTATCATGTTTACCGATCAGATCGTGAAATTCGTAGAGGAGGTGGTGTTGCTATCTTCTATAAAAAGTCCTTACATCTAAAAAATATCCAAGTTACCCAGGAGCTTGCTCTTCCTGAGACCATCATCTGTGAACTATCCTTAAATATCACAATTCGATTCTTACTATGTTACAGAGCACCTGATTATGACATCGAACATGTAAACAAGCTAAATACATTACTAACATGGGCTGAATCCTTCCCATACCCTTTTATCTTTCTTGGTGATTTCAATCTACCTCATATTGACTGGACCCTAAATGAATGTACAACTGAAATCATACACACAACCTTCTACAATGCTATTACAAATCTGGGACTGGAACAACTAGTAACCAACAACACTAGACTAAACAACTGCCTCGATCTCATCTTCTGCAATAGTTTGAATTTAATTTACGGAATACAAACTAAAGAACCCTTTTCCAGTAGTGACCACAATATGATTGACTTTTGTCTCAACATACGTCCACACAAAAATCACCACTATGATGTAATCCCCAATTGTAACTTCAAAAAAGGCAACTATGATCTTATAGACAACGATCTCTCATCCCTTGATTGGCAATCTCTATTCACTGTATGCAATACTGTTGAAGACCATTACAACATATTTTTACTTGAAGTCAAAAGAGTCATCAAACTATATGTTCCAACAACAACTCCCAAAACAAAACAAAAAAGCAGATTACCCATATCAATAAGGAAACTTCAATCCAAAAAGAGATCACTCTGGCGGAAAAACAAATCTGGTCACGTTGCCAAATTCAAAAACCGATACAAAAATTTATGCCACCAGATAAAGACCGAATGCACCAATTATCACATTAAACAAGAGGAAAACCTTCTAAGCACCAATTCCACCCG
>NW_020717345.1:69373-104758 GCF_900518725.1 Notechis scutatus
TTTTTTTCTGAAACCAAATTGTTTATTGGAGAGTAGGTTGTTTGTCTCTAAGTGGAGGATGATGGATTGGTTAATAATTGATTCCATGACTTTACAGATGACGCAGCATAAGGAGATTGGTCTGTAATTTTTAACTAGGCTGGGGTCTCCCTTTTTGAAGATGGGGATGACTGTGGCTTGTGACCATAGGTTAGGCAAGGAGCTGGTCCTGAAAGATTTTTCAAAGATTATGCTTAGAGGTTTGGCTATGGCAGTGGATTGCTTTTTTAAGAAGTAGGCACATATTCCATCCAGTCCAATAGATAGAGATGGTTTTAGATTGCGTAGTGCTTTTTCAACATAGTCTTCTGTAAAATCGATATGTATTAGATCATTGTGGTTATCTGTGGTACGGCTAGGAAATACTGGGCATGATCCATTGCTGCTTACAAATACTGAGCCAAAGAATGTGTTAAAGATGTTGGCTTTAATGGTGTCGTCGTTGCAGTCTTTACCATCAGGTACTATCAGGGGTGGGATGGACCTTGAGTCTTTGAGTTTGTTGTTTACAAAATTGTAAAAAGCGTGGGTGGAATTGGTGCTTAGAAGGTTTTCCTCTTGTTTAATGTGATAATTGGTGCATTCGGTCTTTATCTGGTGGCATAAATTTTTGTATCGGCTTTTGAAATTGGCAACGTGACCAGATTTGTTTTTCTGCCAGAGTGATCTCTTTTTGGATTGAAATTTCCTTATTGTTATGGGTAATCTGCTAATTGTTTTGTTTTGGGAGTTGTTGTTGGTACATATAGTTTGATGACTTTTTTGACTTCAAGTAAAAATATATTGTAATGGTCTTCAACAGTATTGCATTAGAGATTGCCAATCAAGGGATGAGAGATCGTTGTCTATAAGATCATAGTTGCCTTTTTTGAAGTTATAATTGGGGATTACATCATTGTGGTGATTTTTGTGTGGGCGTATGTTGAGACAAAAGTCAATCATATTGTGGTCACTGCTGGAAAAGGGTTCTTTAGTTTGTATTCCATAAATTAAATTCAAACTATTGCAGAAGATGAGATCGAGGCAGTTGTTTAGTCTAGTGTTTTGGTTACTAGTTGTTCCAGTCCCAGATTTGTAATAGCATTGTAGAAGGTTGCGTGTATGGTTTCAGTTGTACATTCATTTAGGGTCCAGTCAATATGAGGTAGATTGAAATCACCAAGAAAGATAAAAGGGTATGGGCAGGATGCTGCCCATGTTAGTAATGTATTTAGCTTGTTTACATGTTCGATGTCATAATCAGGTACTCTGTAACATAGTAAGAATCGAATTGTGATATTTAAGGATAGTTCACAGATGATGGTCTCAGGAAGAGCAAGCTCCTGGGTAACTTGGATATTTTTTAGATGTAAGGACTTTTTATAGAAGATAGCAACACCACCTCCTCTACGAATTTCACGATCTGATCGGTAAACATGATAGTCTCTTACTGTGGTAATGGAATCAGGGAAAGATGTATTGAGCCATGTTCCACAGACAAATATAATGTCAAATTTAGCCATATTTAGTAGGAGGAAAAATTCAGGTATTTTATTCGCAAGGCTTCTTGCATTGAGTAGTTTGCATTTAAGGCCAGCAGTAGTTGGAATTGAGGTAGTTAGGGGCGTGCGTGCCTAGTCTTGGGTGATGGTGGATCAGTTGAGGTAGGGTTGTGGTTGAGGGTTAAAGCTGAATTGCAGGTTGTGTGACTTACTTTTGATACAGTCAGCATGGTAGTCAATGTACAGGTCCTTCTCTCCATTGTCTAGACGATTTTTGAGTTCAGTGCGGAGTACACAGGAGCGGGCACGTTGCTGTATGGTTAGGTCAGGGCGACAATGGAGGTTCTTATGGTTGGTATTGGTTTTGGCAAGTGAATTTATAGTGTAAATGAATTTACGTTTGCTTGATTCATTTTTGCAAATGACTGCACAAGCGTGGGGCCACAGAGCCGTCTCTGTTTTTGAGCTCTCGGCCAATGCGGGAAATGTCAAGTATTTCATCAGCGGAGATGGTTGATGCTTGATAATCACTGATGATGTTTCGGACAGTTGTGATGTCATCATTATCATTGATGTTCTCTAGACCAAATAAGATGGCATTTGGACGTTTCCGTTCACACTCAACAGCTTCTCTGATGAGGATTGGGATATCAATATTTGTCTGGGTTGTGTTTTTTTGTGGATTGGGTTTTGGATTGGGTTGTGGTTGTTGGGTAGAGATGTGGTTTGTAGCTATTGGATGTTCAGGTTTTTGCGTTGTGTCTTTTTTTCCAAGGTTGGATATTCTTTCTTTTAAGGCGTCCAGGGATGCTACTATGGTGTCAAGGGATGTTTCAATGGTTTCAATGGTATCAACTCTTTCCAACAGATCCAGTTTGGGTTTGCATGATTTGCAGAGATATGGAAACTCATTGGATGATTCCAGGTATTGAATCAATTGCTTTGTTAATCCCAAGCAGTCATGGTGAGCGTATTTGTTACACAGAGAACATTTGATGGAGTTTTCATTATCCTTTAGATTTTTGTAGCATTTAAGGCATGTGCAGGAGTCTTGTGGTTCATTGGTGGGGATTACCTTCTCTTTAGGTTGTGGTTTGGCATTGGATTTTTTTTTTTTTGGCATGGTAGGTTTGTTAAGATAGTACGTTGATTGAATTAATTAAAGGAACAATTTTGGGTAATCTATATAGCCAATATCACACCAATCAATCAATTGCAGTAATCTCTCTAGTCAGATAATTTTCCTGAGCAACAATCAGCCTAATCAATTAATTACTCTAATCACTAATCAATTAATTACACTAATCATTAGTCACACTGTTCATTTAAATTCACTAAATCATTGATTTTACTAATCAATTAAATTACATGAATCTTGATCTTTTAAACTAGTCAGTAATCACACTATTTGCACTAAACACTCTAATCACACTAATAAATTAAAACAATAAATCAATTAAACCATTAATAAAATATTTTATAGAAATTGATTATCTAATCGTTGATATAGCTGATGAGGTAGAAAAGTTGTAAGTTTTGAGGTAATGAATTAATCAGTGTTTGATTAAAGTAATGAGGTAGTATTAAGAGTCTGCAAGGAAAGGGTTAATTGTTTTACTAGCAGCTGTAGTTGACTGAGTAAGAGGAATTTATTGCTCTTTGTAATAGCAGATTGCTATTACTCTGTAAACAAAAGGCTGTAACACGATGTTCAAAGGGTTTTTGAAATAGAGCAAAACTTGCTGAATTAAACACTTTAACTGCAATCAGTATGTCTCTGAATAAGATTCTTTTGCAATAGTTTCCTAAAGCTCTTCAAGTTGAGTAGTAGTAAAAATAAAGTCCAGAAATTTGGGTTAACCAATCCAATCTGTCCTTTACTTTTAACTAAATCTGTCAGTAACTCCAGATCATTAATCGCAGCGATTTTCCTCTTTAGAGTCCCACTTTCCAAGGAAAATTCCACTGCAGAAATTGGAGTGATTTTTTACCAAGATTAAGCACGCTGTTACAAGATCTTTCCTTTCTTTTTTACTTCTGTCACAGCTTTGATTTAGCCATGCTAAGTCTCTTTTTAATTCGGATGGAGAGGTTTTCTTCGGGTCAGTCACAAAAGCATTCCTCTGCCGTCCAGGGTGACTTTTGGCTCCTAAGAGCCTCAGGGCTTTTTCCTTCCTCCTTGTTTTTTTTTTGCCAGCTGTCCAATGTAGTGGTGAAAACTGCATGGGGGATATTAAAGGAAATGCATTGTCTGGCGTGGAAGATAACTTCTATCAGCTGTGTGAGGGGTTTAAATGAAGGTAGGTTGTTTGCACTCCGCAGGCAGGCTCCGAATGAAGGAGAGGGCTTCGCTTCTCTGGGGAAGGAGAGGAGGGCTCCAGATCTGTTAGCAGGAATATTTGGGTTCCACGGCTTCAGAATCTAGCGTTTTTGGGCTTGTTTTTTGGGGCTCAGGTTTACTCACGGTTACTGGTGTAGCAGCAGCTTTAAAAGTGGTTTCTGGTGCAGGTGATGGCTTTATAGGGAGATAGTGCTCCAGGAGCGTTGGTTGTTAGTTTATATATTGCCAATCCAACTGTTAGGTGACTATCATTCCGAACAACATTGTAAGAAATGGGGTTGTAATTTTATAGAATTCAATTTAAAATTTTAAGATAAGCTTATCAATATTTCAGTTGGGAGGACTTCCGGTTTTTCATCACAATGATAAAGTCAAGGGAAAGCAGGACTCTGTTCTCTGTGATTGATTTCCAGAGCCCCCCCCAGGGTGTGAAAGTCACCCTGTAGAGGTGACGATAAAGGGGAAAATCCTGTAGACCACAGGCAGGTTGCAGTCTGCCCGTTTGATCCTGGAAAAGCCTCCAAACTGTCGGGAGACATAATTAGTTGTCTTCGTGGAGCAATCGAAAACCATCAACAACCGATATACCTTTAGAAGCAGGAAAGATAAAATTATTCAATGTTTACAACATATCATTTGGGAATCTCTCCTTTGCTATTTAGCACAGATGGACTTCTTTCTGAAGGGCATGTCTTCAAGGTACTATACTGCACAGGACACATTGCCATCAACAATCTTGGTGCCATTGGAGCACCCTTAAAAGTTCATCAACATCTTGCTCTGAAGCTGGGTAAGACTACTTTTTCTCCACCTCTTTGAAATATATTTCCTGGAAAGGATAATTCCCAAAAATAAAGAAAAACTCCCCAGACATGGCTGGAGGAAGGGGTAAATAGACCCCCCTTCATCAGAGGAAGAACAAAGTGGCATTCAAATGACAGCCCCCCCCCAAAAAAATATATATATATATAACTCAAAATAGAAAATCAGAATGACCATCAAAGAAAAAAATCTGTATACAGCAAACATTGAGGATTTTTAAAGCTGTTTTAAAATTTCAGAGAACATGGTAGGCTCAAAACAAACTAACTAAAGAATACTAAGGAATATTATTGGTGTCATGAATCCTCAAAGAATTAAATGAGGAAGAGTGAAAACTGGTGGCAATAGGAGAAAATTGTTGAAATGTCCTATATGTAAACAGAAGAGGAGACTTGAAGTTCAGACATCAACATTTAGCAGTGGCCCTGAAATGGAGAATTTATCAGTTGAGCAAGACATAGCTGGCAAAAAGAGCACCCCACTGTTTATTACTTGGTGGGATTTTTTGTTTGGACTATTTAAAATCATTGTGGATTACAAACATTGATTGATGTGAATCTATTGATGTGGATTTCTTGATTGGACAAGACAAGTTGATTACACAGGACTTGGATTTTGGATTACAAACATCAGTTAAACTATAACTCTGATAGAGAGAGTTGGATTTAAAACTTTAGTTTGGGGGGGGGGGGGCTCAGCTGTTGGACTATTGGAACTTGCTAGATTATAAAGTCTATAGCCAATGAAGAAAATATATATTGTATAATTAAATGCTGTAAGTTTTGAGGTACAGTTTAATCTGTTTTTTGATAAGTTGAATTAGTTTGGCCATATTAGATAAAACTAATATTTACTAGATATTAGTTGGAGAACTGAATATTTGTTGGGGAAAAATAAAAATGAGTGCCCCAAATCTCACCAAAATTGGCAAAAAGCTCTCCTCTTTAGCACCTTCATCAGGGACTCCCAGTCCTATAAACGAAAGCTAGATAAAGCTAATGTTCCATTAAGAGAAATCTATCAATTTTCAAAAAGAACTGCAGAAAATGTTATAGATAATCCAGGAAGCAATTGCCTCTCAAAAAGAAGATATAAGAAAAAAAATTAAGATGAGATAAAAAGTGAGATAAAGAGTAACCAACATAAGATGGAAGAAAAAAATAGACAAGGTAAATGAACAAGTCCTTAACAAATATTCCCAACTAGAAAATTTTCAACAAAGGGTTACAGATAATGAAAAAAGAATTCAGAAAACTGAAAATAAAATAGAAGAAATAGAAAACATAATGGAAGAGATAAAAGAAGAAAATCAAAGATTGGCACAGGCAAATTAAAATCTGAAAGGTGCACAAACACAAGCAGCTGACTGTTGGTAGGATTGGCCTCCTGACAATCAATTGTTTCTGGGAGACAGGGATCAGAATGGGCAGAAAAAGGGGCATGCAGAGACCAAAAACGGGGTGCACGGAGGTTGAAAATGGGATGTGGAGGCCAAAAATGGGGCGTACGGAGGCAGCAATAGGTGATGGCTATCCCTGCAGCTTGAAACAGATGATTGTTGGGAGGCTGATCCTACCGACAAGCAGCTGCTTGTGCTAATTAGGTTGTGCTATAGCTGAAACAGACTGTTTGCTACAAAGAGACAAATTGCTGGGAGGCAGAGGCTGAAGGGTGGGGGCCAGCAGGTGAGCAGGGCTTCAGCAACATTCACTGGATAAGACACACAGACATTTCCATTCACTTTTGAGGATGGAAAAAGTGCATCTTATACTCCAAAAAATACAGTACCTGAAGATAAGGAGGAAGACTTAATGGAATTGATTACAAATCTGCTGCCAGATGCGTTGAAAATAAAAAAAAACCAGTAATAGAAGAAATTGGTCAAATTTATAAATTAAACTCAAGTTATGCAAGAAGACACGAAGTATCTAGGGAGGTCCATGTTAGATTTGTCAGGAGAACAATAAGAGATGAAATATTGAAGAGAGGGAGGGAAGAACCACCACAATATAGAAGAAAATAAATTATGGTGTTGAAACAGATCCCTTGGAAGATAAGAGACTTAAGAAAATGATATCAATTTTTGACTACAAAGCTAAATGAAAAAGGAATAAATTTCAGGTGGCTGGTTCCAGAAGGATCTTAATTAACAGAATTCTAGAAGATATAGATTGGACTCCATTTTTAAGGCAAAGGAGTTCTATTAGAGATATGCAAGCATTTTTGAAGAGAAAATACAGGGCACACAAGAAGACAAGGAAATTAAAAGAAAACAAGAAGAAAAACAACAACAGAAGATACAGTGTTACACAAAGAAGAAAAAGACATTGAGAAAGGAAATATATAGATCAAGAAAAAGAGAGACTAATAAAAGAACAAAGACTGAAAATGACCACTAAAAAACCCAAACCCTAAATATAATTAAGCAAGATGGAAAAACAGGATCCTCTCAATGAATATACCATATTTTTTGCAGTATAAGATGCTCTGAAATATAAGACACACCTAGCAAAGAAGGGGAAAAAAATCTGCCTCTGCCTCTGCCTCAAAGCAATTTGTCCCCTTGCAGCAAACAGCAAACAGCCTGTTTCAGCTTCAGCACAGCCTGATTAGCACAAGCAGCTGATTGTCAGTAGGATTGGCCTCCTGACAATCAGCTGTTTCAGGCTGCAGGGATTGCCATTGCCTTTTGCTGCCTCTATGCACCCCATTTTTGTCCTGCACATCCCATTATTGGCCTCTGTGCACCACATTTTCAGCCCGTTCAAATCATTGTTTGCTGCAAGGAGGCAAAATGCTGGGAGGCAGAGGCCAAACAGTAGGGGCTGGTGGATAGGTGGGGCTGCAGAAACATTCACTGTATAAGATGCACAGACATTTCCACCCACTTTTGGTGCATCTTATACTCTGCAAAATATGGTAAATGAACCAAATTCTCCTTCCAAATGAGGGAAATCTTTACACAATTATGAAAATTGGACATAGAAATTGTTTGTCTGCAAGAAATATACATAAAGAAACACTATAAACTTTTAGAATGACCCCAAATTGGGAAACTATATTTCACATCAGCACAAAAAAGAAGAAAAAAATAATAGCCTTATATATCAGTCAATGAACTTGAAAAAAATCTGTTCAGATGAAGACAGAAGAATACTGATGGTAGAAACAATAATTAACCAAAAAAGTCTCTGATAATAGCAATATACGCACCAAATAATAAGCATTACACAACAAAATACTGGAAATAGAATATCAAAACATTAGCCTTTTAGGAGATTTCGATGCAATTGTGGATGAAACTAGATTATAAAAGTAGTAAAATAGGGGGAAAATTGCAGAAGAATTGGTATGCAAGATGTTTGGAGAGAAATGAATTTGGAAAAGACTCAGTCTATCGTCTATTCAAATTCAACTCATGGTCTAGAACTGACATGATATGGATGTCTCCTAATTAAGAAATGACATACTTGAGATGGAGATAGAACGTAGTATTTGGGCTGAACACAACCCCATAAAGTTGACTTGGAAAAAAGTAAAGAAAAATTTTAGGTGGACATTGAATCAAGCTATATTAAGAGAGAAAGAATTACAGAACCTGCAGCAAACACAATGGAACTCTTCTTTAAAGAAAATAAAAGAGAATATACCTCACTTCAGAATGTATGGGACACAGCCAAAGCATATTTCAGAGGATTAGACATTACCTACATGGCTAAAAAGAATAAAGAGAAAAACAACAAAGTATGATTTTAAAAGTAGAATATAAAAAACTGGAGTTAGAACTCCAAAGAGAGCCACAAAAGAAAATACTTAAAAGACAAATGGGGATGATTAAACACAAATTGAACTTAACAGCCTCAGAAGAAATAACTCAACAAACGACAAAGACAAAACAATTTTTTTTGAGAATATAAATAAACAGAAGAATGGTTGGCATGTAAACTGAAAAAAGAAAAAGAGAAAAAGTGATAAATAAACTGCAAGGTGATCAGGGACACGTACAGTTCCAAAATGAGATAATAACAAAAATAGTAAAAGAATATGATGAAAAGTTATATGATACAGAAAACAAATTATGGATAAAATAACACAATATATGGAAGGAGCCAACTTACCTAAAGTCCCAGAAGACTTTAGAAATATATTAAATGAAAAAGTAACAACGTGGGAGCTAACACAAGCGGTAAAGACAGAAAAATGATAAAACTCCAGAGGTGGGTTACCAGCAGAATTTGATAAATGTTTTTAGATACCTTAAGCTCACCACTGAAGGACTGAACTACATAACAAATTTTTATCAGAAGCCAAATTACCAAACACATGGACTGAAGCAAATATCATGCTAACACCAAAAGAAAATGTAGATTTGACACAGACAAAAATTATGGATCAATATCCTTTTTTATTTTTTATTTATTTTAACGACAAAAAAGACAACAAAAAACATCTACAGTGTGTCAGTTGGATACATATATCTTGTGTGCATAATAATGTTATACATTTCTTGTTATACATTCATAAACCATTCTAATCAGCATTTTATATCATATTGTACAAATGTTATATTATTATTGACATTATAATTATCTTTTAAAAACATATCTCATTATTACTAAGTTATATTCATTCTTTACCTCATTCAAAGTTAGTCAATTATAATATATTATAACTATTACCACATATTTCAATTTCTTATTTTTATATCTAACCATTCATAAAATAAATCCCAAATTTTGTACTCTAATTGCCATTGTTAATCTACTTATTTCTGCATATTCCATTATTTTCTTAATTTCCTCCTCTGTCAGAATTTTCTCATTTTTCCAATTTTATGCAAATACAATTCTAGCTGCTGTTAATACATTAATAATTAAATATGTTATCTCTCTATTATAGGCATAATTCCCAATAAAAATATCTCTGGTTTTAAATCTATGTTGTTTTATCATATTTTCCAACCATGTGTGTATTCTAGTCCAGTATCTTTTAGATTCAATGCATGTCCACCACATATGGTAATATGATCCAGGTATCTGATGACATTTCCAACATTTCGCCAATTTATCTTTAAATATCTTCGCTATTCTTTCTGGGGGTAAGTGCCACCTGTAAAACTTCATATACAAATTCTCTTTATAAGCCATTGACATTGTTAATTTCTTGTCCACAATTTCTGCCATTTATCCAGATCAATCCCATATCCAAAATTTCCCCTATGCAATCATTGTTTCTTTAACTCACTCTTCTTCGAATTTCACTCCCAGCAATAACCATATAATTTTTTAATCATCCTCTCTTCAGTGCCTATTAAAATTTTGTCTAATTCAGTCAATTCTTTATAAAACCCATCCCCCTTGCTATCTTTTTCAAATCTTGAATGTATTTGCAAATATGAATACCAATCTATATTTATTCCTTGTTCATCTAATTGTTTCTTTGTTTTCAGTTCAGCCTTTTCATTCCAAATTTCCTCATATCTAATAATATGTTCCATCTTAAAAACATTTGGATATGCAAATGCCTCTATTGTTGATAACCAGACTGGTATTTTCATATATGATACTCCCTTATTTTCTCCCATACTGTTAATAAAGTGTCCCTCATATACTGTCTCCGAAAATATCCATGTGCCTTACTTTTACTATACCATAAAAATGCATGCTACCCAATTGCAAATCATGATCTTCTAATGTTAATAGTCTAACATTTTTCAATACAATCCATTCTTTTATCCACATCAATATTATTGCCTGATAATATAATTCCCAATAGGGTAATCCAAAGGCTCCTCTTGTCCTTGTGTCATGCAAAAAATTTATCTTAATTCTTGTCTTCTTTCCTTGCCAAATAAATTTCCTCAATTTTATTGTAATTGTCTGGAATAAGTATAGTATTTTTGGCAATATGTTCATTTTAATCATCACTATTCTCCCTGTTAAAGAGAGTTGTAACCTTTTCAATTTTTCCAAATCTGTCACAATGTGCTATTTCAATCTATCATAATTATCCTCTTTAAGAGTCCCACATCTTGGTGTCATTTTTATCCCTAGGTATTTCAGTTTTTTTGTGATCTGGATATTTAATCTGTCCATTAGTATTTTCTTTTATTTTTCTCTCATATTCTTCATTAGAATCTTAATTTTTTCCTTATTTATTTTCATATTCTTCATATTTATTTCCTTATTTTATCTTCATATTCTTCTGTCTTTTCCATTAATTTAGGGCCTGTTTCCAATGGTTCTTCCAGTATAAATACCAGATTATCTGTGAATGCTTGTAATCTATACTCCTCCTTTTTTATTTTCATTCCCTTTATTTCTTCATTTTTCCTAATATTTCTGTTCAATACTTCCAGGGTTAATACAAATAATAATGGTGACAGTGGACATCTTTGTCTAGTTTGTTTTTGGATATTAATATTATCTGTAAGATCTCCATTTATCATTATTCTTGCTGTTTGCTTATTGTATATCACCTCAATTGCTTAAATGAATCTATCTCCAAATCCCATCTCTTCTAATTGCGACAGCATAAATTGCCAATTAACATTGTCAAAAGCTTTCTGTGCATCTAAGAAAACCAATGCCATGAATGTGCTTCATAGTATTCCAATGTATTCAATATTATCTTCATGTTATTTTTTAGTTGTTTCTTAGGTAAGAATCCATTTTGATCTGAATGTATACAGTGATTCAGATATGTTTCTGCCATTATTGAAGCAAATATTTTATAATCAGCATTTAAATTATAAATCAGCATTTATAATTTTTAACTTGTTATAGGTCATTGTCTTCCTTTGGTATAAGTGTAACATATGCCACTGTCCATGAATCAGGAATTTATTTCTTGTCAATAGTTCATTCATTACTTCAAGCATTGTAATACAAATTGGTTCCTGTAATGTCTTATAAAATTCTGCTGGTAGCCCATCTGGATGTGGTGCTTTTCCACTATTTTGCCTATTTATTGCTTCTGTCAATTTCATCATTGTTATTCTCTCTTTAGTTTAGTTTATTGTCATGCACCTCGTACAACGAAATCAAACACCATCTTCAGTGCACATCATGACCATGACCATGAAAATAAACACAAACACACATCCTTCACCCTCCACACATTGAACTGAAAACCCCCAACACTGCACCAACATTGCACTGTACAGTAGAATTCAAAAGAGCTACTGCCGTGGGATAGAAGCTGTTTTTCAGCCTATTTGTCCTTGTTTTTATTATTCTGTACCATCTGCCAGATGGTAATCGTTCAAAAAAAAAAAAAAGGTTCCCAGAATGAGATAGATCTTTGATAAAGTTTTGAACTTTCTTAAGGCAGTGGTAGCTGTAAAGCTCTTCCAAAGAGGGGAGAGGGCAACCAATGATCTTCTGTGCAATGACGTTAACCCTCTGGAGTGCTTTCCTATCTGCCACTGTGCAATTGGCAAACCATACAGAGGTGCAGTATGTTAAAATGCTCTCTATGGTGCAGCGGTAGAAGGTCACCAGCAGTTTTTCATTCAGTCGTTGTTTTCTGAGAAGTCTCAGGTAGTATAATCTCTGCTAGGCCCTTTTGACCAGTGCTGCAATGTGAGCACCCCAGGTCAGGTCGTCTTTTATGATAACACCCAGAATCTTAAAACTGGCCACTTGCTGTACTCGGTCTCAATTGATAAGCAAGGGCTGGATGTCTGATCTGTTCCTTCTATAGTCCACTATCAACTTCTTGGTCTTATTGATGGTTGAGGACAAAGTTATAGTCTCCACACCATGAAAGCAACCAGTCCACCTCAACTTGGTAGGCAGACTCATCCCCCCAGAGATTAGTCCCACCACTGTTGTATCATCTGCAAATTTAGCAACAGTATTACTAGTGTGAAAAAGAATAAAGAATATAGAGTAAGGGACTTAACACGCAACCCTGTGGTGTACCTCTTCAGGGCTGAAAAGGTATGATTACCTAATCTGACCCTCTGTAAGTGGCCAGACAGGAAATCCTTTATCCAAAGGCAGATTGAATAAGAAAGTCCAAGGTCCAGAAGTTTAGACACTAGTCTATGTGGAAGAATTGTGTTAAACATAGAACTAAAATCCACAAAAAGCATCCTCACATAGCCCCCCCTTTTCTAGATGAGTCAGAACAGTGTGAAGAGTGATGGCTATAGCGTCCTCTGTAGATCTATTTTTTTCTGTATGCAAACTGGTGTTTATGTTTGATTATATTCATTTGGTTTTTAAGATTTTTATGCTGTGGATTCTGTTGTAGTTCCTTTTCCAACTTATTATAGTTTTCTTCTAAGATTTGTTGTGTTTGTCTTTTTTTGATATTCCTTCTTCTTGTATAAGTTATAATCACACCTCTGGCATAGGTCTTCATAGTATCACATACATTTTGTAGTGAAGTTTCCTGCTTTTTATTTTCTTTAAAAAAGAAAGTCAGTTCTGTCCCCATGTCATTAATAAATTCTTTTTCCTTCAGAATTGAATTATTCAAAGTCCATCTTGATCTTTTCATTTGACCCTTCCATTTGACCCATACTGGATTATGGTCCGCCCAATATTGACTTCTTGTATGTTTGAGATCAAATCTGTTGACATCCAAATCATATCTATTCTTGACCATGATAAGTGTCTATTGGAGTAAAATGTATATTTTCTATTCTTACTGTTCAATTCTCTCCATATGTCTTTAAGGCTCAGTTCCTCAGCCATCTGAAACAAAGTTTTCAGCAATGTCTTAATATTTTTTTTATTCACTTTCTGTGTTTTATAGTACAATCCCATGTCTACAATAGCATTAAAGTCTCTGTGAATGCATATCTTGTCGTATTCCAGTTCAGTTACCTAATGATGTAATTTCTTACAGAATTCATATTGTTTGTTGTTTGGTTCCTCTATTGCTATTAAGAGCATCTTTGAGTTATTATCTGTTATTTCCACCATCAATATTCTCCCTTCTTTATCTGTAAAAATTAGTTTGGCTTTAATTATATTCTTAATGTATACAACTACTCCTCTCTTATTTTGTTGTGCCAAACATGTATATAAATTGCCAATTCTAGGACAGTTTAAAAGATATGCAAGTTGTTCTTTAACATGCACTTCTTGTAAACAAATTATATCCATCTTTCATTTTTCTAGTTTATGAAATGTCTTTTTCCTTTTAATAGCCGAGTTCAGTCCATTTAAGTTTATGGGGATTAATTAATTAATTAATTTTTATGGAGATTAATTTCAGATAAAGACTGAATGCACCAACTATCACATTAAACAAGAGGAAAAGTTTCTACACACCAATTCCACCCATGCTTTCTACAATTTTATAAACAACAAACTAAAAGATTCAAGGTCCATCCCACTCCTGAAAGGACCAAATGGTAAAGACTGCAATGATGACACCATTAAAGCCAACCTCTTTAACACATTCTTTGGCTCAGTATTTGTAAACAGCAATGGACATGCCCAGTTTTTCCTAGTCGAACCACAGACAACTACAATGATCTAATACATATTGATTTTACAGAAGACAATGTTGAAAAAGCACTACGCAATCTAAAACCATCTCTATCTATTGGACCGGATGGAATATGTGCCTACTTCTTTAAAAAGCTATCCACTGCCATAGCCACACCTCTAAGCATACTCTTTGAAAAATCTTTCAGGACCAGCTCCTTGCCAAAATTATGGTCACAAGCCACGGTCATCCCCATCTTCAAAAAGGGAGACCCCAGGCTAGTTGAAAATTACCAATCTCTTTATGCTGTGTTACCTGTAAAGTCATGGAATCAATTATTAACCAATCTATTATCCTCCACTTAGAGACAAACAACCTACTCTCTAATAAACAATTTGGTTTCAGAAAAAAACTATCATGTAATATGCAACTCTTATACTGCAAAATCATATGGACTACACAACTCAACCAGGGCAAAGCGGTAGATGCAATCTACATGGACTTCTGTAAAGCCTTTAATTCAGTGCTACACGACAAACTACTACTAAAACTAAAATCCTATGGTATCTCTGGACACCTGCATAACTGGATAGAAGCATTCCTGTCAAACAGACAACAAATGGTCAAAATTGGGAGCATCCTATCAAATTCTGTACCTGTCAACAGTGGTGTTCCCCAAGGCAGTGTTCTAGGAACAACTCTCTTCATACTCTACATAAATGACCTCTGTGATCATATTAAGAGCAGCTGCGTTCTCTTAACTGATGATGTAAAGCTATTCAACACCACCAACAATAATGCTACTCTTCAAAAAGACCTCGACTATGTATCAGAATGGTCAAACAAGTGGCAACCTCAAATCTCAACAAATAAATGCTCTGTCTTACATATTGGAAAAAAATAAAATCAGAAAGCTTTATAGTCAAGACCTTGTTGATGATCCAAACTGTGTCAAGGACCTTGGAGTACTCATCTCTAATGATCTAAGTGCTAGAGCCCACTGTAGCTACATAGCCAAAAAGGCATTAAGAGTTGTTAACCAGATTCTACATGGCTTTTTCTCTGGTAATACCGTGTTTCTCACATAATAAGGCCGGGCCTTATTTTTTTTTGACCCCCGAAAAACCGGCGAGGCTATCTTTTCGGGGGTGACTTAATTCCCCTCCCCCTTGCATCCTCGGGTGGGCAGGCGGCGACAGATTGGATGTTCGGGAGACCTTCCATCACCATTGCTTTCCCTTCTCCCTTGCTGCCGTGGCGTTACAGCAACGCTGCGGCGTTTGGCGCAGCCACGTGCAGCCAGTCAGGGCCCCTCCCTGCAACCGGAGCCCTGAGGAGACACTTGGCTTCAGGCGCTCCTGTGGCCGCTTTCCCTTTGCCTTCGAAGGTAAAGTGAATTATTTTAAAAACCTCTGCTCATCCCATCAGGGCCGCGCCGGAGCCGTTTGAGCTGGGCAGAGCCGGGAAAGCGAGCCGCGGGTGTTTCCTGGTTCTGCCCAGCCCGCACGGCTCTGCCGCGGCCCTGACGGGATGAGAGGAGGTTTATAAAATAATTGACTTTACCTTCGAAGGCAAAGGGAAGGCGGCGACAGGAGCGCCTGAAGCCAAGTATACCAACAACAAAAGGCAAATCCTCAAGGTGGGCTGGAGGGAGGTGGCTACGTGCCCCCCCGGGCTGCTTCAATGCAAGGTCCTGACTTGCAACATCCTGCCGTTGCCGCTGCGTCCGTTTCGCCACCGCCTCCCTCTCCGACTGTGAAACTCGTGTGCTTCGCCAAACGCTCCGAGCGAGGCGAGCTCTTTCATACATAGAGAGAGAGAGAGAGGGAAAGACGCCAGCGTGCTCTGAGAGGCTGGCTCTTTTCTCTAGCCGAGGCTGACAGGAAGTGCCTCCAGCACCGTGGCAGAGCCGTGCAGGCTGGGCAGAGCTGGGAAAGCGAGCCGCAGGTGTTTCCTGGTTCTGCCCAGCCCACACGGCTCTGCCACGGCCCTCGTGGGATGAGCGGAGGGCCCGGCGGGGAGGCACTCGCTGCCTTGGTGACCTTTCGGGTCCCTCCGCCGCCTCCTCACCCATCGCAGGTGGCGGTGGTGGCGGCAAGCGGCGGCACTTCGTTGAGGGAAAAAGAAGACAGCGCAGCCTCCTTGCTTGCTTTCCCACCTGCCCGCCCCAGACGGCCTCAGGAGCGGCGGCAGTGGCAGCAGGCGCACACACTCCTGCCGGCGAAGGGAGGAGAGGTGAGGAAAGAGAAGGGAGTGCGGCAGCAGCGGCTGTCACAGTATCGTCTCATAGCGGGGCAAGGCTGGCAAGCTGAGGTGGCCGCACCAGAGAGTGTCGCTGCCGACCCCGTCATGAGGATAAAGGAGCGGGATAGAGATTCAGTCAGATGTCAGCCTCGGCTAGAGAAAAGAGCCAGCCTCTCGGAGCACGCCGGCGTCTTTCCCTCTCTCTCTCTCTCTCTATGTATGAAAGAGCTCGCCTTGCTCGGAGCGTTTGGCGAAGCACACGAGTTTCACAGTCGGACAGGGAGGCGGTGGCGAAAAGGACGCGGCAGCAATGGCAGGATGCTGCAAGTCAGGACCTTGCATTGAAGCAGCCTGGGGGGCACGTAGCCACCTCCCTCCAGCCCACCTTGAGGATTTGCCTTTTGTTGTTGGTGTACTTGGCTTCAGGCGCTCCTGTCGCCACCTTCCCTTTGCCTTCGAAGGTAAAGTGAATTATTTTAAAAACCTCCGTTCATCCCACCAGGGCCGCGGCAGAGCCGTGCGGGCTGGGCAGAACCAGGAAACACCCGCGGCTTGCTTTCCCGGCTCTGCCCAGCTCGCACGGCCCTGATGGGATGAGCGGAGGTTTTTAAAATAATTCACTTTACCTTCGAAGGCAAAGGGAAGGCGGCCACAGGAGCACCTGAAGCCAAGTGTCTCCTCAGGGCTCCGGTTGCAGGGAGGGGCCCTGACTGGTTGCATGTGGCTGCGCGAAACGCCGCAGCATTGCTGTAATGCCACAGCAGCAAGGGAGAAGGGAAAGCAACGGCGGCAGAAGTTCTCCCGATATGAAGTGCTCCACCAACGCAGGCAGCACCATATCCGGGCATGCAACAAAGTACTTCCTAACGGCAAGCCCCCCCATTCCCCCCCATTTCGCATGTTTAATATGGGCCTTAATTTGGGGGAGGGGCTTAATTTGATTTTATGCCAATAAATCATGCTGGGGCTTCCTATTGGTGGAGGCTGTATTGTTGGAGAAACACAGTATCACACTACTAACTAGGGCATACAAAATATTTGCTAGACCAATACTCGAATACAGCTCATCAGTCTGGAACCCACATTACGTATCTGATATTAACACAATTGAGAAAGTCCAGAAATATTTCACAAGAAGAGTTCTCCACTCCTCTACTTGTTGCAGAATACCTTATGCCACCAGATTTGAAATTCTAGATTTAGAAATCCTAGAACTACACCGCCTTCGGTCTGATCTAAGTATAGTATATAAAATCATACATTGCAATGTCCTGCCTGCAAATGAATACTTCAGCTTCAACCATAACAAAACAAGAGCAAAGTGTTGTGACTGGAAGGGTTGAGCCTGCTGTGAGTTTTGAATCTGATGCATCTGAAGACGGAAGGTTTGAGCCTGCTGTGTTTGGAGTCTGATGATTCAGAGGACACAGATGTGAGCCAAGAGGATGAGAGAGTGTCGGAGACACGGTCGTCTCCAGAACCTTCTACTTCATTCATACCTCAGGTGTCAGCAGCTGATCCACAGAATGAGCCAGAGGCTTTGAGTGATGACGAGACTGACGGATGTTGGCTTGATGCTAGGACTAGAAGAAGATTGAAACGTCAATCACAATCTGAAAGGAGACGTCAAGCCAGAGATTAATTAGAGTGACTGACACACCCCTCCAGGGGATTTAAGGAGGCGTGCTGGCTCTTAACCTTTGTTCGAAGCAAAGCGTTTTTTGGATTTGGAGAATACCTCTGACTCTCTCGCAGCGTCTTGATTTATGGTCAGCTCGGACTTGCCAGACAGATTCTAGGAAGACTGCCAAGGACTGTGTAAACAGAAACAGTTAACACTGCCCTGTCTGTGTTTGTCTGTTTGAGCGTTTGAACTTTGGAACTTTGGATTCTCACCTGTGGATACAGGTGAGACAGAACAGATACAAACAGAATAGATACAAACTCAAGGTTAATCACACCAAACTTGATTGCAGGAAATACGACTTCAGCAACAGAGTGGTCAATGTCTGGAATACTCTACCTGACTGTGTTTTTTTCCCCAAACCCCAAAAACTTTAACCTTAGGCTGTCTACTGTTGACCTCACCCCTTTCCAAAGAGATTTGTAGGGGGTGTGCATAAGCACACCAACGTGCCTACCATCCCGTCCTATTGTTTCTTTTATTTTTCTTATATGTATCCATTTCATTTATTCATAACTATGTTTATTCTTATACCTATTATCTTGTAAGTGATTGAACAATCAAATTAAATAAAAATAAAATAAATAAATAAACAAAAGTTCTCTTAGAAAAGGAATAGAGTAAAATAAAATAATCAAAATAAAGTTTGACAGCTAGCCATGTGTTCTATTTCACTGCTGGTCTCTGCTTTTATGTCTTCTTTCTTTTAAACAAGCTTTCCCCTTAGGGTACCCTTCTATCTTTTATTAGAAAAAGAAAAGAAATTTCTCACCCAAACCAACACACTTTTTCTTCAAGTCTTCTTTCCTTCTGGGGCTGTCACAGCTTTAATGGCTGCTTCTCTCCACTGCCGGGCTTCAGGAGTTTTCATGGATCAACCAGGGACGTTGTGATGTCCCTGAGATCAACAGGATGTGCTCCCTTCACTTACTGTGTCTTCAGGATGGTTTGGGTCCAATTGGACCGTCTGGCTGCAGGGGTTTCAGCAGCTTTCCCTGTAGCTCAAAGGATTGCTGTCTTCTTGCCATGACAGATCAATATCCTTATTAAATGTGAACTATAAAATTTTTGCCTCAATAATATCAGAGAGATTGAAAATGGAAAATGAACAAATAAAAGATACAAAGGTACAATGGGGAAATTTTTTTGGCTATAATATAGAATTAGAGGAATGGCAAAATTTATGGGAAAGGAATTATTAAACTAACAATGGCAAGTTCATATAATGAAAACTTATATAAAATGTTTTATAGATGGCACTTACCACCAGCTAGGTTAGATAAAATGTTCAAAAATATATCCAGGAAATCTAACAAAAAACAAACAAAAAAGTCCAGGCACATACTATCATATGTGGTGGACTTGTGGTAAAGCAAAAATAATAATTTGGGAAAAAATACATGAATGGCTAGAAACGATATAGATTTCAAACCCGAATTATTTTTAGTAGGTATAATATTGGGTAAACCTGATAAGAAAAATATGCACATTTTATATTGCACATTTTGACAGTAGCGAGGATTATTTGTGCAAGGCTGGAAAAATGAAGAAGCACCACGTGATAAAGAAATAATTAAGAAGATACTAGAGTATGCAGAAGTGGACAGACTGACATTAAAAATTAAACAGAAAGAAGGTTCAGATTATTATCAAACATGGAATCTATTTTATCAAAGCTTGGATAAAAGGGTGGAGGTTAAGAATGAAATATGTATTGTTAAGCAAATTAAATATCCAGACAACACAATGTTTAATAAGCACTAAGAAATGTAATTTAAAAAAAAATCAATTAGAAATATTTCAGTTCGTTAATCCATTACTACATGTTACTTTCAGACCTATGGTCAATCTCCCTAGAGAATATTGTTTGTTAGAGTTTATGGACAGATAGACTTATAGGTATGGTTGTCTCAAAGATGCTTTTTGAAGAGGCCATGGGACTTTCTTATTTCCACATAAGATGTTTTATTTCTCATCCAAGAGTTTCCTCAGTTCTAAGTGAATGGTGTGGAATGAAAGAATTTATATTCCTTGGATTCGTATCTGGTCATTCACACTCTTTCTAAGAGTCATTGAGGACAATTGGAGTTGCCTCTTGAAAAACCATCTTTGGGACAACAGTGACCAGGATGACTGAGAATCTGCAAAGATATACAGTTGTCTCTGTACTAATCTGCTTACAGGACTTATCTGCCACCATATTTGATTGTGAAACTGTTTCCTTCCTTTTTTCACTGTTGTTGCATCCCTGGAATTGGATAAATACAGTGATTGCAAAGCGTGCCCGACAGCATAGACTGCGTTATAAATATTGTAACTCTGGCCACTGATGCGAGTTTCAAACAAAGATGTAGATAGAGTCCCAAGCTTCTCCTGTCCAGTACAAGTTGCCTCAGATGTCTCCATTCTTGAGTTTGAGAAGAAACAATCAAAAGCCTGTTCCCAGAAATCTTTCCTAAAATGATCATGATGGTCATTGTTTGGACTTAAATTGTGAAGAAATTCTGGGAAATCTTGGACTACTTTTGTGTGAACTGCAAAAGATAAAGCCCCATGGAGGAAATGGATGTCACATGATTTATGAAGGGACATTGAAGTGTAATCTGTCTGAGTATTTATAAGCCATATCTTTGGCTTCTTTGGTATGTCCTCCACTTCTGAAGCCCGGAGGAAAGTTCTCAGAAATGTTATGGTGTCAATTTTACCATATATGATTATCACATTGGCCCTGCTCTTCATGAGAACATGGTATAGATGTAGAAATTCATCCATAACATCAGTAAAATCATTATAGAAATCTATGTTTGGTAACTCTGCTATGAATTCTGTGCAGATGCCATATTCAGAAAAGGTAGGAACTACCTCCTGGACAAATTTCTCTGCTTTCTCATACTTTACTACAAGAATTCCAACCCAGATCCATCTTAAATACTTCAATAGCAGCTTGAGGCCCTTATGTTCATGGGATTCATCTGGAAACATTTGCTGGAAGAAAACTGCTTGAGTCTCTTTATCCATGGCTGGAGCAGAGCCATAGGTCAACTAAAGAAGACAAACATATGCAGATGGAGAAGTCTAGGTTTTTCTTGCCATGTACATTTATACATCCAAATTAGACTGTGTTGTTTCTCTCTGTCATATAATATATGTAGGTATGTGGATATATTCATCTTTCTTTCTTTCTTTCTTTCTTTCTTTCTTTCTTTCTTTCTTTCTTTCTTTCTTTCTTTCTTTCTTTCTTTCTTTCTTTCTTTCTTTCTTTCTTTCTTTCTTTCTTTCACTATTTATTTATTTATATTTTTCTCATGTTTATGTATTGTTTATCAGAGGTGGTGAACCTTTGAGAACTATATTTAATGTTCAAGGAGAAAAGCAACCTAGAACTAAGGAGAAATTTCCTGACAGTTAAAACAATTAACCAGTGGAAAAACTTGCCTCCAAAAGTTGTAGGTGCTCCAACACTGGAAGTTTTTAAGAAAAGATTGGATAACCATTTGTCTGAAATGGTATAAGTTTTCCTGCTTAAACAGGGGATTGGACTAGAAGACCTCCAAGGTCCCTTCCAACTTTGTTATTCTATTCCAGGGATCGACAACCATAAACACTCAATGAGTCACAAAGGTCCTAACTGGAAGCACCTCATTCAATTCTGGAGCTGACCAGACTCTATGGCGGTTCCCCCACCATAGAGTCTCATCCTAGCACAGTGTCCTTTTTCTTCTACCTGTCCTAACCAAAAGCCCTATCAATTTTGGAGTCAATCGGTAACAGAGAACTGCAGCAAAGGGTTGAAAGAGCAACATGCAGCTCCAGAGCCACAGGTTGCTGACCTGTTCTGTTCTGTTCTGTTCTGTTCTGATCTGATCTGATCTGATCTGTTCTGTTCTGTTCTGTTCCGTTCCGTTCCGTTCCATTCCATTCCTTTCCATTCCATTCCATTCCATTCTAATGTATGCCAATTAGTGTGCATTTAAAATGATAATAAAGTTATTCCAAGTGAACCCCTGAAAACGTGTATATTCATTTGAGTCTCTTGGTGGCCTTGAACTTATATGCTGAAGCATTGTGTAACTAGTTGTCTTTATGTAGAAATATCAACCAAGATGTCCCTCTATATCATGAGTTTGGACAAAACAGGGGTCAACCACCAATTCTCCATAGCACCTAATGCAGGGGTGGGATGCAAATATTTTTGCAACCAATTCTGTGGGCATGGTGAATGGATATGGCTAGATGGGCACAGCCATGTAAGTGGGTGGGCCTGGCTTCTTGTAAGGGGGTGGGCGTGGCTTCTTCTACTTTTTTTTTTTGCAGTACCCCCCACTGGTTGTTTTTTTTGCCTTCCAGGCCTTAGTGAACCCTCCTGGAGGGTTGTTTTTGCACCCAGGAAGCTTCCCTGAAACCCAGAAAGGCAAAAAATGGAGTCCCCAGGGGGGAAACCATCCCATGCTCTGTTTTTTGCCCTCCTGGGCCTCAAGGAAGCTCCCTGGGTGAAGCAGTAAGAAAGTGAGGAAAATCCCAGCACAGCTGATTGTCGGATCCGCTCATTGTCAGGAGGGAAAAAAAGGACATACCTTAAGGAGTGACTGGGCAGGGGACAATGCAGTCAGGGATGTCGGGCATGCATGTGATGTTGCGTATATGTGATAAGGACTGACTGGGTGGGGAAAAGAGGGGCAGGCAGAGTGGGCAGAGCCAGTCAGGGGAACAATTTGCAGGTTTTCTGAACTGTGCAGAATCATAACAACCGGTTCTAAACATATTGTACTGTACTATCACTGGAGGTGTTTAAGAAGAGATTGGACAATCATTGATATGAAATTGTATAGGGTTACCTGCTTAAGCAGGGTTTGGACTAGAAGACTTCCAAGGTTCCTCCCAACTGTTAATTCAGTGTCTGGCATTAGGGAATGTTTTTCTATTCCCAGTATCCCTACCGTCTGTTTAGAGTTATGAGTATTCATGCTGCTATGGTAATTCTATCAAGCAAAAAATAATATCCTGGAATATGAAAGTTGTCTCCTTTCTTTAGAGAAAGAAGCACACAGACTTCTAGGGAAGTAAGGCAATTTAATAATGTATATCTTCTGCACCTCTTACCTGAGGAACTTTTTAGATGGACAATACAGCTGCCTTGTGAAGAGAGATATCAGGCCCCCCAATCACTGCAGCCAAAGGTTTTGGGACCCCACACTTGTAGTTAGGAAAGAATTTTCCATGAGTGAAAGGCAAAACCATTAAAGCAAAGTAAGTCCATCTTGCACTGAAATGGCTGTTAAAAATATGGAAGCCCAGTGTGATATTGGGAAGGATCTGGAGATTTTCATTGATCTTATTTAGAGTAAATGCTAAGGCCAGCACATGCTGGTAATTCTGAAAAAGTATTCTGTAAAGAATGAAAAAAAATGCATTAAGAAATGTCTGCTTCATATCATGGCACCTGCAATCCTTCAGTATAAAACATTTCGTGGAACATGTCAGTACAACATCTAGAAACATTGAAATCCAAGGGCAGAAAATGAGTTAGTGGTAGTTTGAGTCACCCTCTGAATTATTCATTTTCTTGTTAATTCATTCATTATTTTTATATTGTTTCAATTTTTGTCAGATGATGGACATGTGTTTAGCCCAAGCATGTTCAAACTCAGCTACTGATGATTGACCCGTTACCTTTGCTTGGAAGTTGGTTCCAAGCTTCCAGTCCACTTTCTGTGAAGTAATACTTTCTAACATGACTTTTGAACTTCCCTCCAGTCAGTTTGAGGTTACGTCCCTATATTTTTGATTTTTGATTAATATTGAGAATACTGCCTTCTATACCTTATTCACACCTTTACTCTATTTAAAGGGTTCCATCGTGCCACCATTTCCTTCTCTCTTTCAGGTTGTACTTATTCAGTTCATCCAAACTCCCCTGGTATGTCATGTCCCTCAGACAATGCACAATTTTTGTTGCTCATATCTGGAGTCACTCAATCTTATCAATATCTTGTTTTAAGTGAGGTCTCCAGAAATGGATATAGCATTTCAAATGGGATCTCACTAAAGCCATATATAGCAGGATTAGAACCTACTTTTTCTTGCTCATGTTTCCTCTAGTAAGACATCCATCTTTATTATTAAGCTGAGATCCTGGAAAATGCAAGGAAAAATATTAGCACACACACATATCACCTTCATTTAATGAACCCATAATTCCTTGCGGGGTGGAGTGTGGACAACTGAATGGAGCTAGCAGAGTGTTTTAATGGCTGGATGCCCTTATGGTCACCAATACAGAGTTTTGTTCAGCAGATATATTCTAAGTATACCCAGAGAGAAATATCTGCCTCTACCTAGGATCCAACTCACAACCTCCTGATTGTGAGACAAGAGCTCCACCTCATTTCTACTACAAAAAAAACACTGGCTTCAAATTGGAAGCACTATTTCTTAATAAATGGCCCAGTATTAAACCACAGCTTTTAAGAATGGCTTATATTCAGAATATAGAGGAAGAAAAGGGAGAGAATCTAGTGGAGATATTGGCAGAGCTGTTGGCAGATGTTTTGAAGGTGACCAATTAAAATGTTCTTGCTCAGATTGGTGAAACATTTATAGACTACACAAGATATGCACCAAGAAACAAACTACCCAGAAAGGAACATGTGAGATTCACTAAAAAATCAATAAGAACAGAGATTTTATAAGGAACCCTCACATCCAGGACATAAACTGTTTCAACTCCTACCCCCAGAACAATGCTATAGAGCACTGCACACCAGAACAACGAGACACAAGAACAGTTTTTCCCCAAATGCCATCACTCTGCTAAACAAATAATTCCCTCACACTGTCCAACTATTTACAAACTCTGCACTACTATTAATCTTCTCATCACTCCTTATCACCCACCCCCTCCCACTTGTGACTGTATGACTGTAACCCTAAACCCTTACAATCTATATTGACTGTTTCCTAGTATGATTTGATTGCTCATTGTAACATGCTTATTATTAAGTGTTGTACCTTATGATTCTTGACTCTTGATGAATGTATCTTATTTTTATGCATACTGAGAGCATTTGCACCAAGACAAATTCCTGTGTGTCCAATCACACTTGGCCAATAAAAGAATTCTAATTCTAAGAGTGAGAGATGACCATTTAAAATATCAAGGGAAAGAAGTAGTAGTTCTAAAACAGATCCTGAGAAGAGTCAGAGAAATAAGGAAGGAACATCAATTCTTGACAAAACGACTAATTAAAAATGGAGTCAATTTTAGATGGCTGATTCTGAAGGGAATTCTAGAGACCTAGATGAAGCAAAGGCATAGATTGCTTTCCATAGAAAAAGCAGAACAATTTTATGTGCACTATTTTGGACCAGAGAGGAAAGAGGAAAGGAGAATAGGAGAAGAAAAATAGGAGAGGTGACAAGAGGAAACTACAGGAGAGGAAATATACAAGAAAAGAAAAATGAAAGAGACTTGAAGGAAACATCAACAAGAGGAGGAGCAAAATCCAAAGAACTGAGAGACAAGAGTGAGTAGAACAACAAAACCTATCTATAAATAAAATCATGGAAGAAGAAATAAAACTAATTAACATAAATGGACTGAACTCCACAATAAAAAGGAAAAGTTAAAATTAGACATAATTTGCTTACAAGAAGTCCATATTAAGAAGCAACACAATAAAATTCTGCAACATCTCAAAATTGGAAAACTATATACCTTGTTTCCACAACAAAAGAAGGGGGAGATAGCTCTCTATGTAAAAGAGACAACAAACCCTAAGCAAATTTTCACAGAGGAGAAAGAGAGGATTTTGATGGTGGAGATAATAATGAACTATAAACAGATACTATTAATAGCAATATACACACCAAACAGCAATTCAAGATGACTTTTATAGCAAACTTCACAAGAAAATAATAGAACTGGAGTATGAAAATATATGCATTGTAGGAGGTTTAATGCAATTGTGGATGTGGAATTAGAGTATAAACTAGAAAAGTAAATAAAAAAGCTAGGAAAACATTCCCAAAGTCTTTTTTCAAAATGGCATAGGAACTAGGTATTCAATATGTATGGTGAGAAACAGACTCCCAAGAAAAATTAGTATTCATTTTATTCAAACAGACACATAGACAGGTCAAGAATAGGTATTATATGTCAGCAGACCTAAAACTCGATGTATAGGAAACAAATATAGAAATACCGTATATACTCGAGTATAAGTCGACCCGAATATAAGCCGAGGCACCTAATTTTACACAAAAAACTCGGAAAACTTATTGACTCGAGTATAAGCCGAGGGTGGGAAATGCAGCAGCTACTGGTAAATTTCAAAAATAAAAATAATTAATTTGGGAAACGATCTCACTATCATGAAAGGTTTAATTGATTCACTAACCCAAAAGAAGAAGATGATGATGACAGCGGGAGGCAGGAGTCACTCTCTTCCCCTCCCTCGGAGGCCCCCTGAGTCAGGAGTCACTACCGCCGGCGCGGCCCCAGTCCCGCCGCCTCGGGAAGGGAAAGGCAAAGCGCTTTTTGCCTTTCCCTTCCCGGCTGGGGCTGTTGGGAGTCGCCGCCGCCGGAGGCCGCGACTCCACACCATTTTTTTTTCAGAGGGGAATCTGACTCGAGTATAAGCCGAGGGGGATTTTTTCAGCACAAAAAATGGGCTGAAAAACTAGGCTTATACTCGAGTATATACAGTAAGTAACTGGGCAGATAACAATCCAATAAAAGTTACATGGAAGGGACAAAAAAGGAAATTAAGATGGACGCTGAAACAAACAATGTTAAAAAAAAGGAGTTTATGAAATTTATGAAAAGAGAGTTGGATTTTTTCTTCAAAGAGAATAGAAAAGAAGAGACATCACTAGAAAATGTATGGGACAAGCTAAGGCATATATTAGAGAGCTAATCATAACATTTTTGGAAAATAAAATAAGAGACAAAATCAAAAGCACTAGAAGTAGAATATAAGAGACTAGAGATAGAATTACAAAAAGAACCACAAAAAAGGTATATAGAAAGTGGAATTAATAAAACAAAAGCTGAATTTAATAGATAAAGAAGAACTAGCATAAAAAATTAAGAGTGTCAAACAAAACTTCTTTGAAAATGCAAACAAATATTTGCCTCAATAATTGCAGAAAGACTTAAAAGAATTTTAAATCAATTTATACATCCAGATCAAAATGGCTTCTTACCTAAGAGACAAATCAAAGACAATATGAGAATAATTTAAAATACACTGGAATATTATGAAGCACATCCAGAGAAGCAAATGGCATTGATCTTCCTAGATGCACAGAAACCATTTGACAATGTGAAGCTAAAAGACATGGATTTTGGGGAGAGATGTATTAATATGATTAAGGCGATATGTTATAAGCAAACTGCAAAGGTGATAGTAAATGGAGACTTGACTGAAAAAGTTAGTATTAAAAAAGGTACAGGAAAAGGTTGTCCCTTGTCTCCCCTATTATTTATACTGACACTGGAAGTACTAAATAGAAATGTTAGACAAGATATAGAGATAAAAGTTATGGGGAAAAAAAGTAAAAAGTATAAATTACAGGTGTTTGCAGATGATCTAGTTTTTATTCTGGAAGATCCACAAGAATCAAGGCCTAAATTAATTTAAAAAATAGAAGAATATGGCAAAGTGGCAGGATTAAAAATAAAGAGAAAACTAAGATCTTCATGAACAACTTTACAGATAAAGAGAAAAAAGAGTTAATGAAGAGAATAGATATTCAAAATACTAAGAAAGTAAAATACTTAGGGGTTCAACTAGCAACAAGGTGTATAACAATTAAGAAAGATGACTATTATAAATTGATGCAACAAATTAAAATGGATCTGGAAAAATAGAAAAACTTACAATTATCATTGATAGGAAAAACAGGTACAGTTAAAATGAATACACTGCTGAAATTACTGTATGTATTTCAAACCATTCTGATAATATTGGAAAAGAAATACTTTGAGGAACTTGACAAAATAATATTTAAATACATTTGGCAAGGGAAAAAAGCAAGAATTAGCCTAAAAATGCTGCAGGATTCGAGAAGTAGAGGAAGATTTGAACTACCAAATTGGGAATTGTATTACCCAATTGGGAATTAAATTCCTGAAGCAGCGGTATTAATATGGATGAAAGAGTGTATTGTATTAAGGCATAAAAGATCATTAACTTTGGAGGGACATGACTTGCAATTGGGTTGGCATGTCTTCTTGTGGTATAGGAAAAGTAAGATACATAGTTACTTTCAAAGACATTACATAAAGAATGCACTATTGTTCGTATGGAAGAAACTTAGAGACCAATTTGAAGATACCAGTCTGGCTTTCAATGATGGAAGCATTGATTCATCCAAATGTTATTAACATGGAAAATATTGTTAGATACAAAGATATTTCAAATGAAGAGGGAGAGCTCAAAACTAAGCAAGGATTGAGGGATCAAGGGATCAATATGACATGGTATTCGCAAATGCAGATACATTTTAGATATGAGAAAGACGTTAAATGATATGGTTTTTTACAATGAATTAACAGAATTAGATAAGATATTAACAGGGACAGAAGAAAGATTGGTAAAGAAATTGTACAGCTACCTATTGGACATCAAACTGAAAGAGATAATGATAGCATGGGCAAGAAAATTTGGTTATAAAAATAGAACTTGAT
Source organism: Notechis scutatus (assembly GCF_900518725.1). The sequence continues at coordinate 98,122 of NW_020717345.1, forward strand.
AAATGGCAGAAATTGTGGGATAGGAACTATAAACTGCATGTAAAGAAAATAAGTATAAGATGTTTTACAGATGGCACTTTGCACTGGCAAGATTGGCAAGATGTTTAAAGATAAGTCAGCTAAATGTTGGAAGTGCCACCAGACATCTGGGTCTTATTATCATATGTGGTGGACATGTGTAGAAGCAAAAAAATACTGGACATAAATACATATGTGGATGGAAAAGATGATAAAGCAGCCTGTTGATTTAAAACCAGAAATATTTTTGTTAGAGATTTTACGTGAACCTTATAGCAAAGAGAATGCATATTTAATTATTCATGTACTAACTGCAGCTAGAATTGTATTTGCACAAAAATGGAAAAGTGAAGAGATTCCTACTAATGATAATGTGATTAGGAAAATATTAGAATGTGCAGAAATTAATAGATGAACAGTAGCAATTAAGGAGAAAGAACAAACTAAATGTTATATGAATTATTCTATTGATGGTTAGAGAAGAAAATTGGAACTTAGAAATAAAAGGAGATTAGTGAATTATAGAAAGTATGTTAAGATAGAGACATAAGCAATATGATTGTTTTTGATAGGACTGTTAAGCTTACTATGTTTAATATTATCACTATATTTCTGTTAGAAAATATGTTAAGAGGGAGAAATTGAAAGTTTCATTATATACAATATTACGATTGTAAGGTTAGAAAGTCAATATCAAAGTAATGTATACTGTTGTAAACTTTGATGGTTATTGCACAGAGATATTTCTAAACAGACAACACACTGTTTAATGGAAGATGGAATGTTTATATTACAAAAATAAAAAAATATTAATAATAAAAAAGAATGGCTTATTTGGAAGGAAATTGCTGAATTTTGGTGCCATAAATATCAAATGAAAAAGTTATCAAGGAAAATATTCCCTCCTTCCAAATCTTAGTGATAGTTATATCCTCATAGATTAAGCCATAGTTATAGATATTAGATAGATGTAGCTATAGGTATTTAGTAGTGGTTTGTTATAATCCCTTTCAACTTTATGTGGCTGCTGAAATTTTACTTCACCTAAAATAAACCTAGTCATTTCATTTAAGGTGCTTCTTTCCAGAGCCTTTGTCATGAGAGGAAAACATTTCAAGCATCATATGATTTAGCAGTACAGTCCAGAATTTCACAATTAAAGGATGATGTACTTACACAGGTGTATCCTGAAGTGCCTGAGAAGGATGTTGACTGAAATCAATGAGATCAGAAAATGTAAACAACACAGAAATAATGCCAGCAATGTTCATGTCTCCAAACTGATGATAGGTGTGCTGAATAGGAAGAGGCTCCTGAAGGTGACATTGAAGGCTAGGATCTTGGCACACCACTTGAGGCATTATTATTAACAGCAACTCCACAAAAACTAATATCATCCATGAGTGTCTTATTTCTCTGTACAAATGTCTCTGTCTGCAAGAAAATCTTTCAAGTAGATCAGACTGTCCTGCCTTCCTGAGATGTTTTTCAGACACAAATAGCGAGTGCAACATACTACCAAATGAACTCATAGAGTTTTGGGGCTCCCAGCCATGGGATGGAATATTATGGGGACAATAAATAGCATCCTTCAGAGTCAGTTTCTTCTTTTTCCATGGGATCCCATAGGATCTGGAGGAGAGAAACTGGCTAATTTCATAATGATAGTGAGACAGTTACATGTGTGAATACATGTGAAGGCCTCCTAGGGCAGGAAGGCACAACTCACAAGACAAAAATAAAACCATGGTATCCATAAATGAAGATACATATGTAAATATAGTTCTATTCTATTCTATTCTATTCTATTCTATTCTATTCTATTCTATTCTATTCTATTCTATTCCATTCCATTCCATTCCACTCCACTCCACTCCACTCACCCCACCCCTTTCTGCTCTCTACTCCACTCCACTCCATTCCACTTTATTTTATAATTCTCAAATTCTGGAGTCTCTATCCTAGCCTATCCTAATCTAATCTAATCTAATCTAATCTAATCTAATCTAATCTAATCTTCTATTACAAAATGCTACACTACTTTCCACTCTCCACTGCTTTGCTTTGGAAAGGGGATCTGTTCAACCTCTGGGGTATGTTCAGAGGTGGCCACCAGTTGTTCTGGTGGGGCTCTGGGGAGTGTTTCCTGTGTGGGCAATGCCTCTATTTGCTTTTGCAGAGGGGGCTGGGGCCCCCAGCTATCCTCAGCCTCTGGTTTCCTCCTTGCCACCAGATGGTCAGGCCTCACTTATCTAGCCAAAAGAGCCCCAATATGATCATCTCTATCATTTTGGGAACTATTATGAATCAAATTGATCCTAATTTTAGGACCATGGGTAAATTAATCAAACACCTAGGTACGGAGGAACTCCTACAGCCTGGAGGGCTTCTCAGGACTTGTCAGTGGCATGCCTGGGGCTTCATTCTGGTTGTACCCTGGGTGGTCGCTCTGGCTTTGGTTTCAGAGCTGGAGTGACACAAAGCGGCCAATCCTTCCATGTCTATAGCATTTCAATTGGCCTTGTGGGTGGGTTGATCTTGGAGCTAGCTGGGTTGCTGTGGTAATCTGTCGGCCCGATGATCTCTGACCTGGTTGTTTTTTCTTTCTGGGATCCAGCTGCCTCCACATGTCATTGGCATATGAGCTGTAGTTAATCTTTATTGCTATTCGAAACCAGTCAGAGAGTGGGTTGAGAATGTTCTGATTGATGATGCCTTGGGTAATTTTCTTGCAATCAAAGAAAATCTAGGCTTTCTCTGAAAAAATGAACTTCTCCAGCCAGGGTGGTAGCTTTCCCATGACCTTTTGAACTCATGGATGTGTTCTTTAATGGATCACCCTCTCTGCCTTTAATTCTGAATCTCATCCTCCGCATATTGATCTTCCTCCACCTCCTCATATCTGGCTTCTAGCTCTTGCAGGAATTTGTCGATGTCCTGCAGTTGGGAAGCTCTCCTCCTATGGAGGGCTGCTAGCCATTTGTTTGCTTCTCCCTCTAATCCAGTGGTGATGGTGTTCATCATGGTTCTATGTGATGGGTAGAGGTGTCCATAACTATCTAGATGGACTCCAGTGGAGTCAAGGAATAGAGCTAGTTGATCTGGGTCCCCATCTAACTTTCCCCTAAATCAAGGTGGCTCTTTCAACACTGCCATTTCCTCATCTTGTGGGGCCACACCTGCCTGAGCCTGATGTACTTGGAGATGTCCATCAGCTCTAGCTCGTGGATAGGAGGTTCACCCCAGCTGAGCAGTTTGCTTTTGGTGTGGAGGAGCACTGGCAGCATCTTTGGGTTTAGTTTCCTTCTGGAGGGTGGAGAAGGGGGCTGCGTTCTCATCTGCCTCTCCATTTTTGGGCAGTTGGGTACATGTGGGCTTCCCGGAGTTGCTCCATGGTTAGGTCCAGCTTAAACAGGCCTGGATAATTGGAGCTTAGTGGGTTGGACTGGGCTTCTCCTCTCTTCAGGGAGTTTGATTGCACCCTCCATCTATTTCCCCCCTTTTTAGGGGCGGCACAACAGCCCCTCATCACGAAGGGTGGCTCAGTTGAATTTCTCCCTCAATTGCTCCAAGGATTCACCTCGGGTCCAAATAGGAATTTGGGGGTTCTTTTTTTTTTTTTTTTTTTTTGGTAACAATTTTATTTGGGTTTTCAAAAAAAATAAAAAAATAAAAAACAAAACATCTTTTTTAGAGAACAACATGTTTCCATGTTATCACATCTCCATACAGATATAATTTTAATTACATACTCATCTTTCTACTTTCAATTTCATATCTTATCACTACTCTTGTAGTTTTCATTAATTTTATCTTCATTTACTTTCCTCCACCTTATTTTACAACTTCATATTCATTTCTGATTTTATTACATATTCTTTTCCAAATTTCCATATCTTCATAGTAATTATGCCTTTATCTGTCTTGTTTATATTTTCATTCTGTATTCTTTTTCCTTCATTATCCCAAAAAGAGAAAGAAAAAAGAAATTCCCTCCCCTTTCAGGCATTACAAAGCAAGGTTTCCCCTACAATTACCCAATAGAGTGTGTCACTTTTATATCTTATAATTATTATTCTTTCAAATTCCATTAAACATTTAATTTATACAGTATCCCCTTAATCAATTATAAAATTCAACTTCTAATAACTATTTTATATCATATATCTCTTTTCAAACAGATTCTGCTTGGTACTTTCCCCCCAATACACATTAAAATTCCCCCCAATACACATTAGGTTTCAAAAACAGAAAAAAAAAATTGGTAAAATAGTTAATCTATTCAAATTCATCCTAGAAACTGATATTGATTTTATTACAGATTTTTCACAATTCATTTCAATTATATTATATAGATCATTAAACATAATGAATATAGTCTTCTACAATAATCCCCATAATTTATTTCAATAAAATTCCCTTGATTACTATTTTCCTCTTATTTTCCCTTCTTTCAATTTTATTCCATTTATCTCTTTATTTAATTTAAATATTACTAGGCATTCCATTTCTTAACAATACCAGTTTCATCTTTCATTTTAATCATCTGTATTTTCTATTTTCTACCTTATTATTTCTAATATAACTACCCTATCTCTTGTACCTTGCAGAATCCTCTCTTTTAATTTATCTTATTAACCATTGTCTCTGTGTCTTTTAAGTAAACTAATACCTTTTATTCTTGTTCATTGTCCTTGTTTCTTTATTTCCTGTTTCTGTCTCTTGTAACTTCTTTTCCCTTTTATCTTCCCCCTCTTTTTCTCATTACAATTTTATCCCCCTCCCTCTCCAATTCTTCCTTCTGCAATCCTCCCTTCTGCTTCTTCCTAGTATCTTCTTTGCTTTTCAAATTGTTCTTTTTATTAATTGCCTCCTCTAATCTCAAATTTTTAATTTCCTTTTCTCAATTTTTCCATTTTAATGCATCTTGTACCATTTGTTCATTAAAGATGGCCTCTTCTTTGTCCAGCCCTTCTTCTTCTTCACATGCTTCTTTTTAAAAAAAAAACAAATTTTATTAGTTTTTAAAGACAAACAAAACATAAAACATAAGAACATAAAACCTCTTTTCTGAAAGTTATTTGTAAATTTTAACAGAGCAAATAAAACATTATTTATTACAACATTGATACATTTCCTTATAAACACATACATATCATTTCAAATTTCTCATTATTTCTCCCTTTACTTTTCTTCAATTATATTTCTTTTCTATATTTATCTATTTTATATGTTTTTATTCATTATACTTATATTTTCCTCTGACTTGTTTTATTCTCTTCTATCTTTTATTCTCAATTATCCTCTTCTAACATTCCTCCAAGGTTTTATTAACTCAATCAAGCATAAACACATAAAATTTTTAAAAGACCAACAAAACATAAGACATAAAAACACAAAACCTCCTTTCTGAAGGCTACTTGTAGATTTTGAGAAAACAGATAAGACATTCTTTTATACAACATAATTCCAAATTATCATTTGTACATATCTTTTCCAAGTTTCACATTGTTTCTCCCTCCAAGGTTTTATTAATTCTCAATCAAACATAGCTAACCAAAACACAAAACATAAAACATAAAACTTCTTTTTGGAAAATGGCTTAGCCCTGGGTTACATCTTTTTTTACAGACCTAAATCAAATTCATGCTCACCTTATATACCATTCTTATCTTATTTACCATTCTATATTTTCTATATAACTTCTCTCTTCTTTTCACTCTCTTAATTATATTTTGTTTATTTCATCTTATTTTAAAATAATTATACTTGTATCTTTTGTCCGTTCTTTTCCAATTATCTATTTATCTCTTCTCTTTAACAAAAAATTTCCCCTGTAGTCACTTTTAAAGTGTGACGCCTTTCTATCTTTCCCCTAGATTGACACTTAAAATAATACATAATTTCCATTCTGATTCTGCTTAGTACATTCTACATGTTGCATTTTAAAATAGAAAAATAATAAATTTGTAATATAGTTAAATATATAATTTCCATTCTAATTCTAATTCTGCTTAATACATTATTTTAAAATAAGAAGATGAAATAGTAAATTTATAATAACATTAAGACAATAACAAATTAAACTATAACTAAACATTAATCATTTTACACATTCTCTTTGATATCTTATTGAATATTGAAATCTATCATTATTAAACATTTTAATATTTTATTAAATCTTATAGTATTCCAATACACTATTTCAAATGCAAATACTACAATACTATCTTATGTACTCTTGCAGAATCTTTCTTTAATTATACTTTACCCTTTATCTCTGAAAAAAATCTGCTTTTTTGCATCTTGTTTCAAGCCCTTGTGGCTCCCCCCCCCCTTTTCCCTCCCTTTCTTCTCCTGTCTGGCCTTTTTGCCACCCCCTCTCCTAACCCCCATCTTTTTAACTTCCCCTCTCTGTTGTATTTCTCTTTTCTGTTGCTTTCTAACATTGTACCTTTTTTTCACCTTATTTTTCTCTTTCTTGGTTGTTTTATTAGATCTTAAATTCTCAATTTTCCTTCCCCTCTTCCTATTTTCTTTCTTAGTTGAACTTTTTTGTCCATTAAATATGGCTTCTTCTTCTTCTTCTTCTTCTTCTTCTTCTTCTTCTTCTTCTTCT
>NW_020717346.1:0-12783 GCF_900518725.1 Notechis scutatus
TTCTCGGATGCCTAAGAAATGCCTCAACCGCCCCACCCTCACCCTGCCATGTTCATTTGATGGAGCCTCCAAGTGCAGAGGCAGTCTACCCCCCTGCCACAGAAAAGGTGAGGTGAGGGGTGGGGGAAGAGGGGAAAGGTTGGGGTTTGTTTTTTTCCCCCTGCAAAGGTGCTCTGCGTATGCTCAGAGGCTACCTCGCCTCGTCAAGCAGGGCGGTCGCGGCGGCGGCGGCGACGCACCTGGCCCAGGTAAAGCAGCCCGTGCGTGCGGGCCAGGCGCTGGGCCTCTTGGGCGCCGCTAGGGACGCGCACGGCCCAACTGCTGAGGTAGATGCTCGCGGCGCTGGAGGCTCCACAGCCCAGCAGCAACAGCAGCAGCAGCAGCAGCAGCCAGGCGCCCATTTTCTGAGGCCGCTCCCGCCCTCTCCCGCGTGTCTTCCCCCAGCTCAAACGCCACGAGTCAACCCGGCGGAGGACGGGCGAAACCCCTGCCTCTTATACATCAACGCGGCCTAGGGGCGCCTTCGAAGCCTGGGCCTCGATTTGCACTCCACCGCCGCCCCTGGGAGACCCTGAGCGGCCGGGCACTCTCCATGTGTTCGGAGGCGCCTGGTTGCCATGGCGACGGGAAGCCAAGGCGGGAGATTGGGGATTGTCGGGCCAGGTGGCGCTGAGTGGGGGGGGGGGGGGAGAAAAAAAAAGGTTGGCCGCAAAGGCTCCTGGGAGTTGTGGTTTTTTTTTTTTTTGCTGAAATATGCCTCTGTGATAGTACCAAGTACTTAATTAAAGGGATTATCTTTTTTTTTTTTTCCTGTTAGCCACTAAAAGTACAAGGGTTCTAACAAGGTGAGGCCATTTTATCACCATTTTGTGAGACATAATCATCTTTCCTTGTAATGGACCCCGTTCATCCATGTCTCTCCCTTTGTGAATTGAAAGGGGAGGAGCTTTTTGGATGGGAGACCACTAGGAAATCCCAAAGCTCTAGACTAGACTAGAAACAGCCCCAGAAAAAGCAGGGAGAAATTGATTCCAATATTGGCTGCCCAAAAAACCAAAAACCTGTCCATGAAGTTACCAAGTAAACATATGAATTCAATTGGAAACAGATTTTTATGGTTTATTCCCCAGTCTAGATGTAAAGCAGCACCAAGTTTTCAAGATAAACGTGCAGAGTATGGAAGAAGAAACCATAAAACCACAAAGCAGAGCTTTTAACGATGGGAAAAAAATGATAAAAAGGCAAATTATCTTGCAATGTTAATTAACTGCATTAATATATGCCTTTTTCAGGTTAGGAATTGATCTCCCAGCCTCTGCTCATAAACCAGCATACAGAGAGCTAATTTGCAAGGCTTGGTTTTTCTTAAGCTTTAGGGAAGGCCTGGACATCTGTGGCAATCAGGTTTGGAAGGAACAGAATGCTGACTTTAATGGATATTCTGGAAGGCCCCATTATAGGCAAGAGATCCTAAATGCAGATGGAGGCTTGGCTTACTTCCTTGAGGGCACTGCAGAGATCTGTGGCTTGGAGCAGGGCCCATTGCTCACATGAAAATAGTGTGCACTCCCACTTAAAAAGCTCTCCAGTGCAAATGTATTTATATAGAGCATTTTTTATGCAACTCTGTTGGGAAAGATGAAACTCTGGGAAAACCACATCAAGATGTAGATACGCCTTCAATCCGATTCTGCTTAGAGGTGTATGTGTAACCCATAACTTGCAACTCATGGTGAGATTAAGCTTTTGTTTAAACCCAATTAATCTGAAAATCAGAAACCCTTTTTTCCTGATTGGTGAGCTGCAGCAATGGGGAAAAGATTTCTGCTTTTTAATAACATTTGTCGGCTAGGGAAAAAAAAGTAATTTTTTTCTATTTATTATATTTTGTATTTTTTAAATCTATTCGTCCAGCTCAAATCACATGCTGACCAAACAGAATAACAGAGATGGAAGGGTCTTGGAGGTCTTCTAGACCAACCCCCTGTCTAGGCAAAAAACCCTACACCATTTCAGACAAATGGTTATCCAACATCTTTTTAAAAACTTCCAGTGTTGGAGCATTTACAATTTCTGGTGGCCAGTTGTTCCCCTGATTAATTGCTCTGTCAAGAAATTTCTCTTTAGTTCTAGGTTGCTCCTCTCCTTGGTTAGTTTCCACCCATTCCTTCTTGTCCCACTTTCTGGTGCTTTGGAGAATAATTTAATCCCCTCTTCTTTGTGGCAGCCCCTGAGATATTGGAATATTGCAATCATGTCTCCCCTAGTCCTTCTTTTTGTTGAAAGGCTGGAAAATGCCTTTCTTCTGAGGGTTCGGTTTTCCTGCTGGGAGAACTCCAGTGCAAGGATTCAGACAACTGCTTGGAAGCTGGTTCTTTTTATTTTTCAGGAAGGCGAGAGATAGCAAGAAGTTGCGTTCCTTGAGCTAGCTCGCTTTCTATGATAAGCCCCTGATTTTTTATACCTTTTTCTCATTTTGTGTGTGTGTGCTTGTGTTTGTATTTCTTAATGTTTTAAATCCTGTCGGGTTGTCTTCATTTCCGCCGGAGGGTAAACTGGGGTGTGTGTGGTTTGATTGGATTATCAGTTTCGTCCTAATGTTTTCTTATATTTGTTTTGTGGCAATCTCCTGTCTGCTATGGAATTTATTTCATGTCTTTTGTCTATTTGTTTTGCTGATTTGGCATGACCTGTTGTTTGTAAGGGATTTCTTTTTCTTGTTTCCCTAGCTTTCTTAATTACTTGGCTTTTGTCTAGGGGGCTTCTTTCAATACCTTTTATTAAATCTCTTTTCCTATGCAAGTTTGTTTATGGCTGGCCTGATGTTCCCCTTGGGCTTTTCCTGCTTGGGTGTCACCACTGTCCTCATGAAGTTCCCTTTCCACATTTTCATCAAACTAGAAATACCCAATTCTAGCAACCACTCTTTATATGTTCTAGCCTCCAGACCCCTGATCCTCCTTCTTGTTCTTCTTTGCACTATTTCCAGAGTGTGAATATCTTTTTTTGCATCCTGGGGACCAAAACTGGACACAGTATCCCAAGTGTGGCCTTACCCAAGGCCTTATAAAGGGGTATCAACCCTTCATGTGATCTTGATTCTATCCCTCTGTTGATGCAGCCGAGGATTGCATTGGCTTTTTTTTTCTTTTTTGCAGCCTGGATTCACGCAACACAGATGGGAAAAATTGAGGCAGTCGGGTTAGGTGCTCCAACCGTATAATGCAATCAATTTATTCTAATTGTTCTAAAACAATTCCAGCTGAGTATAGTGGCTTTCTACTGGCTAGGTTCAGCTGCAGGCTCTTTTATCCTTGATGTTCAGAAGGTTTTAGTGTGGGGGGGGGGAGTTACTCTTAAATTAATAAACACCAGGTGATGTCCAGTTAATTATTTGATGCTGAGCATTTGATGCTCCCAAATAGGCCCCTAAGAATTTGATGAGACTTGCAATCAAGGTAAGATTTGGCCTGAAGCCTTAGAAGAAGAAGAAGAAGAAAAAGGAAAACCAGTAACAGATCAAGAAGGATCCAATTTTTTTAAACAGTACAGTAAAACTCCTTTTATTTATTCCAGAGGTCTCCAAACTTGGCCACTTTAAGACTTGTGGACTTCAACTCCCACAATTCTCCAGCCAGCTATTCTGGCTGGAGAATTGTGGGACTTGAAGTCCACAAGCCTTAAAGTGGCCAAATTTGGAGACCCCTGATTTATTCCCTAGGCACTAATATGTTGCTTTTCATAACATCCAAGTAGAAGCTGTTTTTAATACAGATTGTCCTCGCCTTATAACCCAAATTTCTGTTGCTAAGCGAGACAGTTGTTAAGTGAACCTTGCCCCATTTTATGATGTTTCTTGCCACCTTCATTAAGTGAATCATGAGGTTGCTAAATTAAGTGAATCTGGCTTCCCCCACTTGTCAGAAAACCTGAAAAGGGGAGGATGTCCCCCAGAACATGGCATCCATCATAAATATGAGTCAGCGGTCACAAAAGGGGATCACCTAAACCCCGGGGACAAGGTGAACGTCATAAATACGAACCCTCAGCCAAGCAACCAAATTGTTCTCTTCAAAATTCGGATGCTTGGCATCTGGTTCATATTTATGACGGTTGCCGTATCCAGAAGCGGGGGGAGGGTGACAGGTGCTCCCCTTTTACGACCACTGACTCATATTTATGACGGTTGCCAGGGTTACGGGACATGAAACCTCCCACTTTTGCGATGTTCTGACAAGCATGTTAAGATTCACTTAAGAACGGAAGCAAGAAAAGTTGGCAAAATGATTCCCTTAACTGCCTCACTTAGCAACCGACACGTCGGGCTCCGTTTTGGCCGTAAGTCGTGCATAAGTACACCAACGTGCCTACCTTCCCTGTCCTATTGTTTCTTTAGTTTTCTTATATGTATCCATTTCATGTATTCATAACTATGTTTATACTTATACCTGTTATCTTGTAAGCCATTGACAAATCAAATCAAATCAAATCAAATCAATAAACTACCTGTACCTGCCGGCTAAATCCTCCCTCCCAATATTGATTTTTGTCCAAGTGGCTTTTAAACCCTTGGACTCTCTTCCTCCACCACCACCACCCCTCCCGCTCCGCCCCCCCACCCCACCTGTCCTCCCGGCGGCGAGAGGCCGGCTCTCACCTGTCCCAGAGCTCCGCCCCTCGCCCCGCCCCGCCCCGCCCCCCCGCTGGGCAGATCGGCCGGCGAGCCAGGTGCGCGGCGGCCGGGGCGTCGTTCGGACCCTGGGCCGCTATGGGGACCCCGCAACGCCACTTCGAAGCCTACCTGGCCCAGCCCGGCTGGCTGGGCGACGCGCTGGGGGCGCTGGAAACCCAGACCGGCGTCAACAGGTCTTACCTGGCCACAGGTGAGCGGAGACGGCGGCGGCGGCGAGCGCTCCTTCCTGGCCCCGTTCCGCCCGGGGGAGGAAGGAAACTGCCTGGGGAGGGGGGCTGCCTGGCTACCCCCCCCCCGGAAGGTAGCGGAGCCCCTCTTCTCTAAATGGGCAGGTGGGCTTCCCTCCACAGATCGCGATCCGGGATCCTTTCTCGTTCCCCACCCCCCTCCGCTGTAGATCCGCGGATCTGTAACGGATTTGCCTGGCTCCGTTTGCGGAGCGCTGCCGGAGGAGAATAGCGTTGCCCTCCAATTGCCTGGATAGCAAGGTCTCTGAGCATGTGCCGAGTGCCTTCTTGCTCTCACTCCCTGCCGAGAGGTTGCAAGCCGGGGTGGGCTCCACCCCCTCCCAACCCCTTGCTTCTTGTTTCAACAGGCGTCCATCTGTCTCTCTCTCTCTCTCTCTCTCTCTTGGGGAGGGGGCAACAGGTGTCCAGCCCCCTGCTCCTTTTCTTGGTGAGGGTGTGGGGGTGTCCACCTTTTTATTTTATTTGAATTTATTTGGTTTATCAATTGCTTACAAGATAATAGATACACGTAAAAACATAGTTATCAATACATGGACACATATAAGAAAAATAAAAGAAACAATAGGACAGGGACGGTAGGCACATTGGTGCGCTTATGCACGCCCCCCTCACAGACCTCTTAGGAAAGGGGTGAGGTCAATAGTAGACAGTCTAAGGTTTAAAGTTTTTTGGGGTTTGGGGAAGAAACCACAGAGTCAGGTAGAGGATTCCAGACATTGACCACTCTGTTGCTGAAGTCGTATTTCCTGCAATCGAGTTTGGTGCAGTTAACCTTAAGTTTGTATCTATTGTGTGCTCTTGTGTTGTTATGGTTGAAGCTGAAGTATTCATTGACAGGTAAGTCGTTGCAATGTATGATTTTATGTACTATACTAAGATCAGACCCAAGGCAGCTATATATCTTAATCACCTATATGTTAAATACCGATATCCTTAATCCCTATTTTTATTTGATGGGATTTATCATGGGGCGTCTGTTCCGTCCGACTTGGAAAGCCAACCCACACTTTATTTATTTTATTTATTTATTTATTTTATTTATTTGATTTGCCAATTGTTTACAAGATAATAAGTATAAGTGTATACATAGTTGTGAATACATGAAATGGGTACATATAAGAAAAATAAAAGAAGAATAAGAGAAACAATAGGACAGGGATGGTAGGCACGTTGGTGCGCTTATGCACGCCCCCTACAGACCTCTTAGGAAAGGGGTGAGGTCAATAGTAGACAGTCTAAGGTTAAAGTTTTTGGGGTTTGGGGAAGAAACTACAGAGTCGGGTAGAGTATTCCAGACATTGACCACTCTGTGGCTGAAGTAATATTTCCTGCAGTCAAGTTTGGTGCGGTTAACTTTGAGTTTGTATCTATTGTGTGCTCTTGTGTTGTTATGGTTGAAGCTGAAGTATTCATTGACAGGTAGGACATTGCAATGTATGATTTTATATACCATGCTTAGATCAGACCGAAGGCGGCGTAATTCAAGGTTTTCTAGTTCTAGAATTTCAAGTCTGGTGGCATAAGGTATTCTACAACGAGTAGAAGAGTGGAGAACTCTTCTTGTGAAATATTTCTGGACTTTCTCAATTGTGCTAATATCAGATACGTAATGTGGGTTCCAGACTGATGAACTGTATTCGAGTATTGGTCTAGCAAATGTTTTGTATGCTCTGGTTAGTAGTGTGATATTACCAGAGAAAAAGCTACGTAGGATTAGGTTAACAACTCTTAATGCCTTTTTGGTTATGTAGTTGCAGTGTGCTCTAGCACTTAGATCATTAGAGGTGAGTATTCCAAGGTCCTTTACAGAGCTTGGATCATCAACAAGATCTTGACTATTCAGCTTGTATTTTATTTTCTGATTTTTTTTTTGCCAATATGTAAAACAGAGCATTTATTTGTTGAGATTTGAAGTTGCCATTTGTTTGACCATTCTGATACATAGTCAAGATCTTTTTGTAGGGTAGCAGTATTGTCTGTGGTATTGAACAGCTTTACATCATCAGCGAAAAGAATGCAATTGCTCTTAATATGATCACAGAGGTCATTTATGTAGAGTATGAAGAGAGTTGGTCCTAGAACACTGCCTTGGGGGACACCACTATTGACAGGTACAGAATTTGATAGGACGCTCCCAATTTTGACCATTTGTTGTCTGTTTGCCAGGAATGCTTCTATCCAGTTATTCAGTTGTCCAGAGATACCATAGGATTTTATTTTTAGGAGTAGTTTGTCGTGTACCACTGAATCAAAGGCTTTACAGAAGTCTATGTAGATTGCGTCTATTGCTTTGCCCTGGTCGAGTTGTGTCGTCCATATGTTTTTGCAGTGTAAGAGTTGCAGATTACAGGATAGTTTTTTTCTGAAACCAAATTGTTTATTGGAGAGTAAACTACACTGGGGTAGGTAAGAGGATAAAATAATAACAGAATCAGAAGCCAGTTGGAAGGGACCTTGGCGGTCTTCTACTCCAACCCCACAACCCCAGGCAGGAAACCCCCATATCCAATGGATGTAGTAGGATGGAAAGAGAAATAACCGTTTTCCTAATGGAAAGGGAAAGAGGAGTTACATGAAAACGGACTTGGTTGTCATTAGAAATGTGGAAAAAAAAATTGGACAGGCTTCCTCCCACACCCACTCAATTGGGCGAGGGGGTCTTCCACCTGGATTGTGGTATGGGGGAAGGGGCATTCAAATAGGCTTTTGAGCCTCTCCCCTGCACTCTCCCACCACCCACGAAAGAGGTGTGTGTGTGTGTCTCTCTCTCTCTCTTTGGAGCCCTTTCTTAGGCCTTTTCACTTCCATTGTTACAACCAAAGCTTGTGGGGTTTTTCTTTCATATCCAGGTTTGTGGGCAGCCAATGTAGAGCGAAACCAGGCAGGGAGGGAACCTGGTTCTCGGGGGGGGGGGGGGGGCTGGGAGTCGCCCTGACAGACTCTGCAGAAACCGTATTTAATTTACATGATAGCCATAGTGGGAGGGGGAGGGGCCTCGAGAGGTCAATAAATACTCACCTTAGCCTGTCTCTGTGTTGTAATGACGAGGCAGTCGAGGTGTTTGATCATGATCAACTGATTCATGATGATCTTTATTGGAATCTAGTCTTGCATTTATACACATTTTTAGTTATCCTCCAACATTGGTTAACTTTCGTTTCTGCTTGACTTTCGTTATTGTTCAGCATAGTAACTAATACAATTAATGATCTCTAGTCAAAGTCCAACATATGTTTACTTCCTCTCCTTTAGATGAGTAACTTTCTTTGCCTGAGTTGTATTTGCTTGGAAACATTCTTTTCTCTGAGGTTTGCCATCAAGATAAAGACATTCCTGCAATTACAACTCTACATCTGTGTCCAAGGGGGAAATTGGAAGGTTTTTGAAGATGGGTGAGGAGGACCCCAGCCAGCCCCCTCAATTCTAGCTTACAGGGTTGTTGTTGTTTTGCCTCTCCAACCCAGGTCCGTTCCTGGCCGCTCCTCTATCCCATTGCAATTCTATAGCTCCATATTATTTATTTTTCTTACATGTATCCATGTATTCATAACTACGTTTTTACTTATATCTATTATCTTGTAAGCAATTGACAAACCAAATGAAATAAATAAAAATAAATAAATAAAATATTTTATTAAGGTTTAATTAATGCCCACATGCCATACACAGACACACACACACTATGTATGTATGTATGTATGTATGTATGTATGTATGTATGTATGTATGTGTATGTAGATGTAGATGTAGATGTTTCCTTAAGTTTTTGCGGGTACTTACATGTATGGTATTCAGCTTTGTTCGGGTATTTTCCCAGGTCATTGTAGTTGTGCTTTTAAAGTTGTAGCAACGTTTCGGCAGAATCTCATCTGCCATCATCAGTATGTATGGTGTTCGTCTGTGCACATACATGCATACATGTAAGTACCTGCGAAAACTTAAGAAAACAAATACACACACACACACACATACATTTACATATATATACAGGTATATGTGTGTGTATGTATGTGTATATATGTATGTGTGTGTGTATACACATACATTCATGCACATATATATATATATATATATATATAGAGAGAGAGAGAGAGAGAGAGAGACAGACATATATACAGACATATACACATACGTACACACACATATATACACATACGTACATACACACACACACATAGACAGACAGACAGAAACACATACTGTCATGCCCCCGTCAGAGTCCGAATCCGAGGAGGAAGACAGGCTCTGTTGGCTGTGGAGGAAACTGGGGAAGGGCAAAATCCGGCTGGGCAGAGCAGGGAAGAGGTAGAACAAGGGAGAGGGAATTCAGAGGAAGACCCAGGCCCACCTGCCCACCCACCCTTCATCCTAGGGCACGCAGGGAGGAACGGAGAAGGGAGCAACGGGAGTTGTGTGGCTTATGGGGGAGGAAAGGGCCCCAATTCCCTTCACAAGGCACAAGAAGTTTAAAGGAGAGACAGATGGGAGGGGCGTTTGTCGGGAACAAAGTTTATCTAATGTTTATCTAACATTATATTTATCTTGAGTTTTATCTAATGTTTATTTTGACTTTATCTAATGTTGGTTGCTGTTATCTGCGTTCCTGGCATCCTCCCAACTGCTTTGATTTACTGCAGTGTTATTTCACTTCTGCAATTCCTTATTATGCCCTACTGGATTCATTACCTTATCTTATCTTGCTGAATTCATAATTTAAAGTTTTCAGTTTACAATGTTTGGATTGGAATATCTGCAGCCAAAGGCTGGTGCAGGTTCCTGGGAGAGTGGTTCTCCTGACCAAAAGGTAACTGGCACATTGGGGGCAAAGTTGGAGCTAATTAAAGGGACCCAGATTTATTCTCTAACAGTGTCGTCTTTGTGCCACACCCCGGGTCATCACACATACATATGCATACCTATATGCACACACACATACATATATGTATATGTGTATGTGTATGGCATGAAGATACACACATGTGTAGGTATATCTTCATACAGTACATATATGTGTGTGTGTGTGTATCTTCATACAGTGTGTGTGTGTGTATAGTGTACATATACATATACATATATATAAACAAATAATGGTATTCAGCTTTGTTCGGGTATTTTCCCACGTCAATGTAGTTGGGCTTTTAAAGTTGTAGCAACGTTTCGGCAGAATCTCGTTGCTACAACAAAACGTTGCTACAACTTTAAAAGCACAACTACAATGATGTGGGAAAATACCCGAACAAAGCTGAATACCATACATGTAAGTACCTGCGAAAATTAAAAAAACATAAATAATATATATACAAACAAAAAAATGTCCACACCACTAGCCAGGCAAACACCTGGGCACAAACAGATCCCCCCTGATACCTCCAGCTCAAACACACCCCAACCAGGCACCCAGATGAAACCTAGCTTCCTAACTAATGATAGCCGTCCGTTTACTCGGAGCCAAGCTGCACTAAAAGCCTCCAATACAGGAACACAATGTTGCCAGCCAACCAAGACACACAAAAAAAGCCACAAAACAGACAGAAGATATTCGAAACACCAATCAAGCAGAACACAGCAAACTCCAAGACCAATAAACACAGACCAAGACTCCCAACCAATCAGGATGAAGAAAAAACCATTCTGGCAGAGCAATAGGCTAGCCCCAAATTTAAAACTGAAACAACTGTAAAAGTCTGACTCACAGACGAACACAATACAGAAGCCTGATGATGGCAGATGAGATTCTGCCGAAACGTTGCTACAACTTTAAAAGCACAACTATAATGACGTGGGAAAATACCCGACAAAGCTGAATGCCACACACACACACACACACACACACACATATATATATACACATATATATACATATATATACATACACATATATACACATATATACATATATATACACATAGATACATATATATATACATACATAAACATACACATACACACACACGCACATACACACAAAAGTCTTTAAGTTGCCAACTTTGGAGACCTCTGCTTTAAGCCATGATGAGTTTTCTTAATGCCGACATACTTTTTCTGTGACAAGCTAACCGGATCCGCCTCTCGTGCCTCCGAAATGCCCCCCCCCCCCAAAATCAAAAGCCTCTTTTAGGGAATAAATAAACCCTGGAGCCGCAGCAATGGCAGTAATCCTCTTTGCTCCCCCCACCCCTGGAGAATATCGACTGGCATTAAGCTCCTTCCATGTGTTTAAAAAAACAAACAAACTTTAAGCCAGGAAGAAGAATATAAATTGTGCCTCCTAGGTTGGTTGCCATCTACAAATGAATCCTAGCTAGGGCCGGATGTGACCTTTTGAGGTATTTTAGTCCAACCTTCTGCTCAAGCAGGTCTCCTATTGTGTCAGACAAATGGCTGTCCCATTTTTTCTTTTTTTAAAAAAAAATGGAGCACACCCACAACTTCTGGTGGCCAGCTGTTCCACTGGTTAATTGTCCTCATTGTTTGGAAGCTTCTGCTTAATTCCAGGTCGCTTCTCTCCTTGATTCATTTCCATCCATTGCTTCTCGTCCTGCCTTCAGGTGCTCTGGAAAATAAGTTGGCCCCCTCTCCTCTGTGGCAGCCCCTCGAATGCTGGAATACTTCTACCATGCCCCTCGTAGTCCTTGTTTTCATTAAAATAGGCATACCCAATTCCTGCAACCATTTTTCGTATTCGTTTTGGTCTCCGGCTCCCTAATCCTCTTTTCTGCACTCTTTCCAGAATCTCAACAACTTTATTTTTATATTGTGGGACATAATAGACAGAATAGCATAACAGAGTAATAACACAGCTGGAAGGGACCTTGGAGGTCTTCTAGTCCAACCCCCACCCACCCCGCTCAGGTAGGAGACCCCTACACGCCATTTCAGAGAAATGGTTGTCCTGTCCAATCTCTTAAAAGCACCCACAATTTCTAAAGGAGAATTATCCAGTGATTAATTGTTCTTCCCGGCAGGAAATAAATTTCTCCTTAGTTTCAGGTTGCTTCCTTCCTGGATTGGGTTCCCATCCGTTGCTTCTTGTCCTCCTTTCAGGTGCTTTGGAGAATAATTCAATCCCCTCTTCTTTGTGGCAGCCCCTCAAATATGGGGACACTGCTATCGTGTCTCCCCTAGTCCTTCTTCTCGCTAGACTAGACATACCCAATTGCTGCAACTGTTCTTCGTACGTTTTAGCCTCCAGTCCCCTAATCCTCTTTGTTGCTCTTTCTCTGCACTCTTTGCAGAATCTCAAGGTCCTTTTTAATATCATGGCGACCAAAACTGGACACAGATCCCAAGTGTGCGGCCTCCCAATATAAAGCGGTACCATCCCTTCTCCTTGTTCAAGCTTCAGAGATGCTCCGTTCTCCTGACACATTCTCCCTTATTTTTTGTTTTTTTTTGGTCCAAGGATTAAATGTTTTTTTTTTAGTGGTAAACTACATTGTGGCCATGAGTTCCACTGGCCCCTGCTTTGCAAACACTGTTTTTTTTTTTCTTCCTTGTCTGTTCCCCCTTTTCCCCCTTGCAGGGAAACCTGTTGCCATTCTGAACCCAGCCAGGCAAAGTCGGCCGTCTGCTGATGAGGCCATAATCTGCTTGATCCTCATTTTGCAAGAATAATCCTGTTCACAGGATGCTGTTGAATATTCAGGGCCCTCTTGAGCTATTTAATTCCACAGCAGCTCAGATGACTTTGTTCTCTAGTTGTGGAGAAAGCAGAAATAATGTTGGGCAACTCATAAGCGCGCAGGCCTGATCCTCCGATATCACAACCTCCTCCTATTACAATTATTGAAATGGGTGGGGAACGATGGGCCCCTCATGACTTTTGGACTTCAACTCCCAGAA